>BSBK01000582.1:1125000-1233637 GCA_027943335.1 Chamaecyparis obtusa
TCATGTCTCTCCCTTTCGGTTAGCTTCAGTTCTAATTGATATCTCTTGTCCAATGTTTCCTAGTCATCTCTCCCTATAGATAGATATTCCATTGATTCCTTGTGTCCTTTTAGATTTTTCTTGAACATTTTATGCAATTCCTCTCCCTTTGACAAAAATGCCAAAAATAAATCATCTCCTCAACAACCAAATCTATATCTCTTTTGTTTTGTTTTGATTCTAGTACCTTGCATGTACTAATATGTAGTTTCTATTTGTATTCCATCTTTAACAACCTTAGGAATCCCAAAGTGTGAACATCATGCATCAACATCATTAGATATTCTAATAAAGTATAGGTTGATGCAACCTCATATCACCTTGGTCACTATTAAATAGGGGATGGGCCCCTAGTATACTTCTCAAGTATTTAAATATGTCCTTCGATAATGATTTAGTGAATATATCAGCAAGTTACTCTTGTGACTTCACATATTCCAATTTGACATATTCACATAATCCATAGTTTTCTAATTTTTTCAAGTATCTCAAAATTCTTTTCACAATAGTCATGTGTGATTCTTTAGGATTAGCAGAGAATCTAGCTACAATTCTAACTGCATGTGCAATATTGGGTCTACTATGCACAACATACATCAACTTGCCAATCATAGATCTATATAAGGTTTGATTTATCTCATTTGACTTGTTATCATTTGTTAGTTTGCATCTGGTGACCATAGGTGTACCAACTAGTTTTGAATCTTCCATATCAAATGTTTAAATACTTCTTTGATGTATTTAGATTGTGTGATATATATGCCTTCCTTTTGTCATAGTATTTGCAATCCAAGAAAAAAATTAATCTCACCAAACATTGACATTTAAAGCTCTTTTCTCATTTCATCAGCAAAATATTTTCATATTTTATCATGACCTCCAAATATAATATCATCAACAAATATTTTAGCAATAAAAATCTTATCATAGGTTTTACATTTCAAATACAAATTGTTGTTATTACTTGTTTTAACAAATACAATTCTTATGAGATAAGAATGTAGTCTTTCATACCATGCTCTTTGTGCTTGTTTCAGTCCATATAATTCTTTGTACAACTTAGATACCATATTCATTTGATTAGGATCTACAAAATATTTAGGTTCTTTAATATATAGATCTTTCTCAAGTATCCCATTCAAAAATGTAGATTTGACATCCATCTGATATACCTTAAATCCTTTGTAAGAAGCATATGCAAGCAATATTCTTACTCCTTTGAGTCTAGCAGTGGGTGAAAATTTTTCTCCATAGTCAATTCCCTCTTCTTGTGCATAACCTTTGCAAACCAATCTTTCTTTGTTTCTTGTTACATCTTCATTCTCATTCAATTTGTTTTTGAATATCCATTTGGTTCCAATCACATTTTTGTCTTTTGGTCTTGGTACCAATGTCAATGTCTTGATTTTTTGTATTTTCTCAATCTCTTCATTCATTGCCTTAATCCATTCATCATTTTCCAATGCATTTCTAATAGTTTTAGGCTCAAATTCATAAACTAAACATATTTTTTTCTTAACTTACTTCGTGTCATCATTCCTACTCTTTTAGCTACAATTATCTGATCTTGTGGATGGTGTCTTCTCACATACTTTGCAAGTACAGGTTCAAATATCTGATCTTCAATGTGTTCTCCACTCGTTGCATGATCATCATTCTCATCGGTAACTATTTTCTAATGCTTAGTCTGTAAAGACTATTTCTCTGTAGCATTATTTTGTTGCTCAGTAATGCTAGACTATTTCTCGGGTGGAGTTTTAGGTTCTTCAATATAAATAAATCTACCATAGTCTTCTAGTTCCTTTTTGCTTTCTTCATTATTTGCAAACTCATCAAATCTCACATTTGCAGTTTCAATCATCTTGTTAGTAGCCTTGTTCAAACATTTATAAGCCTCACTTTTAGTAGAATATCCTAGAAATATCCCTTCATCATCTTTTGAATCAAATCTCTCATTTCTATCATCTTTCAGAATGTAACATCTACTTCCAAATATTCTGAAATAACTCACATCAGGTGTGTAACTATACCAAAATTCATAAGGTGTCTTATTTGATTCTTTCTTCAGTTGAATTCAGTTTAGTGTGTAAAAAATAGTACTAACAACTTATCTCCAGTATATTTGTGAAATAGCTTTTTCAATCATTAGTGTTCTAGCACAATAAAAAATTGATCTTTTCCTCATTTCGACAATCTCATTCTGTTGGAGTGTCCTCGGTGTAGATACTTGTCTCTTTATTCCATGCTCATTACAAAAATTAGTGAGATCATCAGAAATAAATTCACCACCTCTATCTAACCTTAAGCATTTTAGTTCCTTACCACTTTCTTTTTCTACTTTTTCTTTGTACCATTTAAATATTTTGAAAGCTTCTAATTTTTCTATTAACATCATGACCATCATCATCCTAGAGAAGTCATCAACAAAAAAGATAAAATATCCAACTCCATAATAAATCTAAGTTCCCATTGGACCACATAAGTCAGTATGAACTAACTCAAAAATAGAATTAGATGAGTAATGTTTTCTCTTGAAACTAGACTTTGACATCTTACCCTTTTGACATTGTTTGCACATTGCATTGTCAGGTTTAGATATGCTCAGTAGACCTCTAACTTTTCTTTTCTTACCGATCTTAACCATGTTTTCAAAGTTCACATGACATAACCTCTTGTGCCATTACCATACATCTTCATTTTTAGCCAAAAAACAAGAAGTTTCTTTATTGTCCAAATAGAATAAGTTACCTTTATATTGTTCACCAATACCAATTAGCTTTCTAGCTTCATCATATATTTTCACCTTTCTATTCTCAAATTTGACTTGGTGACTAGTTTTATTTAGTTGTGCTACACTCAACAAATTATAATTAAGCCCTTTCATCCAATATGTGTTTTCACATCCGATCTTATTATTAAAAAATATAGACCCTTTTCCTTTTACTTGACAAGGTGTATCATTTCCCATTTTCACAGATCCACCATTATAATGTTCAAGATATTCATTTTTTCTTCATCACTAGTCATATGATGTGTGTAAAATGTCTCAGTACCCGATCTTTCGGTTTGCACTTATATGTAGATTACAGATCTCCTCTTTACTGTATACTGGTGATCTCTTCTATCTGATCTTTCTTGATTCTATACTTTCACTGCTTAGCTCGATCATTGAACTCTGTCTGAATACTTGAATATTCTGAATATACCTCTCTGATCATTCTCTCATACTCATTCAATCTCAATATCTCTTTTTCTCTCTGATTCACACACTTCTCTTGGTTTAGATCTTGATCTTATATAATAACAAAACCATTTTACCGATTCAAGATCTACGGTTTAGATTTATTTCTATTGCCACTTAAGCTATACAATTTTCTGATTGGCTCTAAGTATTACATAGGGATCAATGATTATAAGATGGATGCATAATTACCTTTGTAATTACCTTAATAAACAAAATACAAAACACCACTATCACCAAAAATGGTTTACCTCGATCATTATGCCATTCCAAACTTGTATGTCATTCCTCGCTATCTCGGCAAAAGTTATTCCTGGCACTCAGCATTAACTGTACTCGACATCTGTTAATCTTCTTTGTCGCTTGTCAATCATTGAAATATGTAACTCAGCAAAAACTATACTCAGCATATTACAAACACATAGTGACCATGACTTTACTCGACAGTACTACTGCTCGGTAAGTATACAATACATAACTCGGCCTTTACAAAATGACTCGGTTGTAGTGATGACCGATCATCATTGCCTAGATATATGACTAAGTGTGAAGCACTAATGGTCAACAAAACTATAGAGATATACAATCTCCCCCTTTGACATTAGTGGCAAAAACACTTTGTCATGACATTTGTACTTACAATTACAAAAATATGTTTGTACTAGCCTAATACTCCCCCTAAGATATATATACATTCAAAATTTTTTGTTACTTGTCCCTATTCTGTCCTTGTTCTTACTCATGTCATGATGATTCCCCCTTGTTTTTGACATGACGAATCTCTTCATTAGTAGGTAGGTCACAAAATTTCTCTAGAAAAGGTTTATGCAGCACCATGATCATGTAGAGTGCATTCGTCCAAGCTGTTGAAGCAATGTTTAAAACTTTTGTCTACACTTCTAGATTGGTAGCTAAACTGATGAGGCTCTTAATTGTGGACAAATATGGATTAGTCTGCATTAATTCCTTAGCCTTTGCTAACTTTTTCTATATGGCCTCTAGATGCGGTGTCAAAACTATTTGGATAGAGAGTAGGTGAGAATGAATATTGCCATCATTAGCCATCAGCTCGGCTAACTTACCTTGGGTTTGCATGATTTTGACATAATGTGCGGCACTGGTGTCTACATCCAAGCTCAGGGACTGACTTGTAGCCTTAATCTCTTGCTTTAGAGTATCAAGCAATTGTTGATTCTCATCAGTGAATAGTTCAACATTATAGATTTTGGCCAAAAGAGATTGTCCATTCACAACTAACCCCTCGGTTTCCTTTACCAAAGTGGATAGCTCAACCTATTTTACTACTATCTTGATAGATATCTTCTCAAGTAGTTTGGTCTCAAACCTCCATTCTAACCACTCAAATAACTTATCACTTGCACAGCTAACTTCATTATTTACTTTTTGGACAATTTGTATAGGTTGTTCCAATATGGGAACGAAACTAGTTACATTTGATAAGTCATAAAATTCATTGAATATATCTTTTATTTCATGAAGGACCTATTTTTACTAATGCTCCCTTCCGAGTTCTGCTTGCCTGCTTTTCCTTGTCAGCAAATCCTTCAATATCTGTAGTTGCTCATAAGAGAGGTTATTGATATCCCATTTAGGAATAACAATGACCTCATCAATTGTTACCTCATCTTTCTCTTTCTGTGCTCTCGGTGGGGTGCTTCCACTCGGCATCTGTACAAGAGCTTTTATTGCCTCTTGCTCCTTTGGCTCTTGCTCTTCAATGAATTTTCCTTTGATATTTGCTTCTCCTTTCCCCTTATCCTTAGCATGAGGACTAACAGCTTGTCCATCTAACTTAATTCCTTGTTCTTCTTTGTTGTTATCTTCCATAGGAGGACTTTGGATTTTGCCTTCTGCTTTGTCCTCTTCCTCGGCAGATGTAGATTGAGTTAGTGGTACCGACTTGATGGGTTCCTTGGTAAGACTTGTACTGACTAACTTGTCAAAAGTAGCAACTTCAGGTAGAGTAGGACTCACATCAATAGATTGTGTGCCAGTAATTATTGGATAATCCATGACCTATAACAGTGCAATGTTACTACCTGGCAAGGGTGTATCAGTTGCTTTCGTATTCTTTAAATCATCCTTAGTAAAAAATGAATTCTTGATGGGGTTCTCCTTGGGTATGTCAACAATGTGAACCTCAGATGTGTCTTGTGTTTTCACTTCCTTAGGAGTACCAGTCTCCATTTTATTTTGTTTGGTTTTAGGTTCAACAACTTTTGAAGTAGTAGCATCCTTTCCTTCATCCTTGTCGGGCAACAATCCAAATAGTATCTTCCAAATTTTGATACTTTCTTGTACAACATTTTCAACCTTGTGTTGAAGAATTAGATAAGCTCTAATTTTGGGATCAAACTTACCTCTGTATTGCTCAATTATTTTTTTGATGTTGGTAGGGGTGAGAGTGGACTCAACTTGTGCTAATGTACTCTCCCTTATTTCCTTTTCTATTTGCAGAGCATACTCCCATAACTGTGCAACCTTGTTGCATAATTCCTTAGGAATTCTATTTTCAATTTGAATTGGAAGCATCTTGAAAGTGCATAATATTTCAAGAATAGCATCTTCTACTTTCTCTTTATCTCCAATGCTCATGTTTCCAAATTTTAATCTTTTCAACTCATCTAATGCTACAGAGCTAGTAATCTTATGACATAATTAATCAACAGTGAGTTGTTGTGTACCTTGTTGTGTAACCTTCCCTTTTACTTCTTCATCACTTTCAGTTTCTTCATCATCATCTTGTGTTAGAACAAGTTTCCTTCTTGGCCTCTTCATAACCTTAGTTGGTATTAACTTGGGTAGTGCGGGTTTTTGCTTAGCAGATGCAAGAGGCATCTTAGAAGTCTCGGCAACAGTTCTTCTGGTTCTGGGCCTAAGTGATGGTGTTGATGACACTTTAGGTTTCAACACTCTTTTCTTAGCTAGGGACTCGGTAATTACTGATTTCTTCTCTTTCTCTTCTTCTTTTTCACTACCACTAGTTTCACTCTATTCATCTTCTCCCAATCCTTGGGTCAACTCTAGTGGTCCATCCTTCTCAGATTCTTTGACATAATTTTCTAGATTTTTCACTATCTTCTTTCTTTTCCTCTCTATGGTGGCGGCTAATAATCCCAAAGAGATCTTGGATTTGGCTTCATCAAATGTTCCAAAGTAAGGTGCTTTACTATCAATTTCTTTAGCTAAGAGGGTTGTGATTGCAATAGTAGCTTCATCTATGTTGAGTTCATAGGGTAATGGCATTAACCATGAAACCCTAGGTAGGATTGCCTGTGCATAAGTAAAATCTGTGTCTACCAAAAAACATATATCCTTGCTGTATTTTTCAATCAAAGACACAGGGACTCTAGTCCTATTTCTCATCTTCTTTTAAAATCAATGAAATAGTTATCCATTATTCCTTCAAATTCATCACCAATCTAATTTATAAATTCATTTATTTGAATAGTGATGGATTTCTTCTTGTCCCATGTAACATCTCCATGTATAGGAAAAACACTTCCTAACATAAAAGAACAGACAGATCAGTAAGAAATCAAACTTACACATAGAATTCTTTTCCATCTAGATGGAGTTCAAGTTCTCAGCAAGTTGAGTCAGCTGGAGCTCGGCAAGGTCATACGTGTGTCCTTTCTTGATTATCTTCCATGCCTGGTCCATTGCCATACAAGGGACGTTGTCCAACCGACTAGATTGATAGAACTTTTGAGAGATGAATCTAACAACAAAGTCAATTTTTGGATCAACTATGGTGGAAATTGTCATTCCTCATTTGTTCCAAACTACCTGGGTGTTAGCTTGAATATCTTCCTTTCTTGCACATTTCATCATTCTTTTTCCTTCAATTGTAGGGTAACTAGTGACTTTATGTATCATTTCCTTTGTAATCTTCACTGGTCCATCTTCCATCCATAAATGCATGTCATGTACTTGACTCAAAATGATCTTTATCCATTCCACTTTGAAATTTTGTAGGAAATTTAG
This sequence comes from Chamaecyparis obtusa, assembly GCA_027943335.1. Lineage (NCBI taxonomy): Eukaryota > Viridiplantae > Streptophyta > Pinopsida > Cupressales > Cupressaceae > Chamaecyparis > Chamaecyparis obtusa. The sequence goes on from BSBK01000582.1 coordinate 1,132,289, forward strand.
GGCATGCACTAACCCTTGATTGACAAAAACCTTATGTTCCAGCTTCAACACTCCGTTGACACATAGTTTATCATAAGCTTCCATGATCTCGTAATCACTGATTTCTCCAATTTTACACATGTAGCAAGACCTAACATCGTTCATTAATAACACATTCTCTGGAATGGAAGATAGGGCTCCGTTTAAATCTCCTTTAATTGCACTCTCTGATATTGCCTTGAATACCTTCAGCTTGCAAACTTCATTCCTTACAAGTTGCACATTAAAAACTTCCATGCCTTGTTTCTTGATTGGTGTAGATGAAGATGATGCCATTTTAAACAATAATTTTTGAAAAGAAAATATTTACTCAGCAGAGTACCTTTTTCGTCAATGATCCTGTAGATAAATTTTGCCAACGACACGCTGAGAAAATTCAGAATCACCTTTCTTAAACTGGTTTCACAAACTCTGAATCACTCTCAGAAATCTCAAATAGCCTGGTGAAATAAAATTAATGGCAACTTTCCACTTTATAGAATCTGAAAAATAGAATTAGGGCCTCATAAATGCTCCGTATCAGTTTTGGTGGTATATAGTTGTCTTGGCAAACTCACAAGCTCGGTCGATATAACCGTTGTGATACAGCTTGATGTACATAGCATTTCAGCCATAGCAGGTGCTCAACATACATTGATAGCTCGGTCAGGACACTGATGCTTGACATAAAAAATGAAATTCTCTATTTTTCTTAGATATGTCCTAATGCATCTTTATCTATGCAGATATGGACTTTTTCTCACTTCTATGTTAGGAATTGATGGAAAAAATAAGACTTTGCAAGACTCAGTTCCAAACATGCCTTCCAAGCTTAATTAGAAGAGGTGTGATCACCTGATCCATTGGATTGGGTGACCACAGATGTACTAGCTTCACTTGAGTTTTCTTCTTCTTTCTTCCTCCATGTGCTTTCCATCTAATTCTTTAGTTTCTCACAGATATCTTCATTTTGATTATTATCATTTCTCGGCATGGGTGATCTACAATCTTTCTTTAAGTGACCGACCTTATTATATTTGTAATAGACCATGCTTCCATTCATCTAGCTTTTAGATTTGCCTCTAAAATGAGTCTTCATGCAATTTGCTCTGATGTGTCCATATTTACCATAATAATGGCAATTATACCAAGTGTTGTAATCCCAATTGTAAAATTTGTGCTTTGTGACTGGCTTGGTTTGTTCATTTGATGACCACCTGGGTCTAGATCTGCATTCAAATGCTTTGTGCCCATATTTTTGACAATTGAAACAGCTTCCTTGAAACTTAGGTGAGGTGGATGAATTGCTAGCCTTAGATCTACATTCATGTGCTTGATGTCCATGCTTCTTGCAGTTAAAACAATGTCCATTAAACTTAGGTTTAGAGTCAGACTTACCATGTTTGCTTCTCCATATGTTGGCTATATGTCCTGGCTTTCCATAGTGATGACATGTGGGCTTGGTGTTCTTTGGTTTAGCAATCTTCTATTCTCCATTCTTTGATAATTCTCCTTCTTCAGTAGATGAATGTTCATTTAGTCCAAGTCCAAATCTATCACTGGATCTTCTAGGTGATATTAACAGTTCTTCAAAATATTTTGGAGCTTCATTGGGTTTGTTCTTCCTTTCATTGATTTCCTTTTCAGTTCTCAAGTCATGTTTCAACTGGTCATTTTCAAACCTTAGTTGATTGATTTCCATATATTTCCTACCCAATTCCTGATTAACCATCAATAGTTGATTTACCATCTCTAGTTGATTATTAGTCAACCTTTGCATGTCACTTGTTCTTTCATCTAGCCTGATTGCAATTTGTCTTTTGTCTTCTTCAGCCATTGCCTTATCATCTTTAGCTTTCTTTTTCTGTTCCACTAATTCACAAAGTCTGACAGATTGAATTTCTTGTTCTCTCCTTAGAGTTCTGATGTCATCATTTAGTATGGTATTTTTCTCCAATAGTTCTTTTATAGCTTTATCACTCTCAGCAGAGTTACCATTGTCAAATAGTCCAGAGATGTCTTCTTCTTTGTACTGTGGCTAATTTTGTTGAATTGCAATCTCTCTTCTCTTGCTCAAGGATTTCTTCAATTCTCCTCTAGCTGCATTCAATTGCTGTAATTCTAGTTGTACTTCAATCTTTTGATTCTCTATGATCTTCCCCAATTTATAAGCTTCCATTTTAATATCTTTTTCCTCAAGTGGTTAGACTTCCTTAAGAGAAACCTTGCAGCTTTGATACCAATTGTTGGAAATATAAGTGGGAAAGTAATACTGAGAGGAGGGGGGGGTGAATCAGATATTACCTATTTTACTCTTTTAATCTGATAAAGCTTTATGCATGACATAAACACAACTTGATCATTGTAAGCAACTAAACATATTAAGTAGCATACATGAAATCACTCATAACACTATGATTTTGGTAACCTAGACACCCTTGAAAGGTAAAACTGGGGTGGGGATGACACCCACAAATCTTCATTACTGCAGTAATAAGTTTTGCCTATTAAGGCTTACAAAATGTGATCAATTCATGATCTACCCTGTGAAAGGTTTGCTCTGTTAAAAGCTAAAAGAATTATATAGTCTACCTTGTTAAAGGATTTATAAACTTACAACAAAGTAAGCACTCGGCAAAAAGATTACATAAAGTTTGTTAAGACTACTCGGTTAAGAGATTTACCCTAATACACTGGTTAAAATGTCTCAGTACCTGATCTTTCAGTTTGCACTTATATGCAGATTACATATCTCCACTTTACTGTATATTGGTGATCTCTTCTATCTGATCTTTCTTGATTCTGTACTTTCACTGCTTAGCTCGGTCACTGAACTCTATCTGAATACTTGACTATTCTGAATATACCTCTCTGATCATTCTCTCATACTCATTCAATCTCAATATCTCTTTTTTTCTCTAATTCACACACTTCTCTTGGTTTAGATCTTGACCTTATATAATAACAAAACCATTTTACCAATTCAAGATCTACGGTTTAGATTTATTTCTATTGTCGCTTAAGCTATACAATTTTCTAATTGGGTCTAAGTATTAAATAGGGATCAATGATTATAATGTGGATGTGTAATTACCTCCGTAATTACCTCAATAAACAAAATACAAAACACCACTATCACCAAAAATGGTTTACCTCAATCATTGTGTCATTCCAAACTTGTATGTCATTCCTGGCTAACTCGGTAAAAGTTATCCCTGACACTCAACATTAATTGTACTCGGCATCTATTAATCTTCTCTGTCGCTCAGTAATCATTGATATATGTAACTCAGAAAAAACTATACTCGACATATTACAAACACATAGTGACCATGACTTTACTTGGCAATACTACTGCTCGGTAAGTATACAATACATAACTCAGCCTTTACAAAATGACTCGGTCACAGTGATGACCAACTGTCATTGCCTAGATATATGACTAAGTGTGAAGCACTAATGGTCAACAAAACTATAGAGGTCTACATTGATGTCCATCAAATCCAACATACACATTGCACTTCAACATGAACATATTCATATAAAATACCTATCTTTTCAATGGAATCAATTTTATTCGCATATAAAAAAAATGTTAGCTCATATATAAGTATTAAAAAATAATCTCAAATCATAAGATAATCTCATATTTATCAAGCATATCCTCTATAAATAATTAGACAATGCTTTGAAGTGTCATCATAAATATCATAAATATATTTCCTTTTAATAAAACAACACATATAGTTATAAAATAATGAATATAACACATAATTTAAATTGTTATTTCATATGAACTTAAGATACTTATAAAAATTGCATTGTAATCAGAAACCAAATTTTAATTCAATACATATAGAATATAGGGTTGGATAGAAACCTACAATGAGTTGCAACATACTTTAGGTTTATATAACAATCTGTAGAACCACCCTTCTGCCACAAAGGTTTTCTCACATTAACTAAATTTCTCACCTGCAAAGAAACACAAGCTTATTTACATCTTACAGAGAAATAATTTTCCAAAAAATTTACAATGCACTCAATCATATATAATGTGGAAGGCTATTTTTGAGAGCAACTTCAAGTGCCAGATAGTGGCTAGTACTTGCTTTTGTAGTATTTTAGTATAATTTTGAATTTGATAAACTCTCAAATTAGTTGATTTTAAGTTTGATAGTTTGATTAAGTGTCCAGTATGATGGATGATGACATATTTTATGTATGTAGAAGCTAACTATAATTTATCATTATATAATATAATTTTGTATGTTAAAAATGTACACACTTTATTTAAAATAATATTATAATATTTATTGTAATAATAATATCAATATAATTATAATATAAATACAATTTGTAGAAGTATATATAGTTTTAGAAAAAATTAATATCAACAAAAGTTTTGATTAGAATAAAATGTAGAATATAACAAATTATTTCAAATTAAGAGTCTAAGCTTTAAAATATTAATTAGGTTATATTAATAATGGTTATTGTTTGAATAATAGATACATGTATTGGATTATGAAATAGTTAATATATATTTGAAAAAAATATTTAATAATTATAATTTATTTTTTGTACATATTAAATTTAATAAAAAATCCTATTAAAATTAAAAATATAATTATATATCATAAATATAATCTATATAATTTTATAATCTATAATAATTTTTTTAAAAAATAATTTAAATTTAAAATAAATATTTTTAGTAATAATTATATTTTTAACAGAATAAAATTATTTACTTTGAGTTTGGTGTAATGAGAGGGCTACATCAATCTCATTTGTTGAGAATTAATTTTTAATGTACAAATTTTGTAGAAATTTTGTGTATAAGAGCTCAAATGATTTAGCCAATCAAATTATCAATAAATAATTTTTACATATTATAAACCTAAAATATTACAATTTCACTACACAAAGTATGAAATATATAATAAATTAACAAATATCCTTATTAGTACTTGTCCATAGGCTAAACAAGTACTATTGCATCACTTTATGGATTTCTTCCATTAACGAGTGATTAAAACTATTTTTTTGCACCAATTACAATTTAGTTTATTTCTTATTTTGTTAAAAATAACATATATTTTATATATTCTCTAGTCTAAATGTAAATTTTTTAAGTTTATAAATTGTGAAAATTATTTCTTAATGATATGATTGACTAATACATTTGAGGTCTTATAAACCACTTTTTAAGGAATAAAGGGCAAGATTTCAGTTTTTAAAAGATTTTTATATAAATTTAAATTTAATATAATAACATTATGATATTGCTATTATTTTTCAATTGTATACTCTATGAAAAATAGTTATTTGGCCTCTATTTTTTTAATATTATAAAATATTAAATATTTTTGAATTTATTTTCATATATGTCATATAAATTTAAATTTAATATAATAACATTATAATATTGTTATTATATTTCAATGAAAAATAGTTATTTAGCCTAAATAATTAATGCTAAAATTAATTATAAGAAAAATTATTACAATTTAAATTAATTATAATTTATATTTTGTAATTATTTATAAAACTACAAAAAATTATTATTACAAATTATAATTATAATAATTATATATATATATATATATATATATATATATATATATATATATATATATATATATATATATATATATATATATATATATATATATATATATATATATATATATATATATATATATATATACAAATTAAACTTTATAATTATTTATAACTAAAAATCAATTTACATCAAAAGATTTCTTTACTCCTGTAATTTTTATATTTTTTTTAAAAAATACAACTAAATATATACTCTCCAATTTAATAATTAAATTTGATACACTTCCTTTAAAAATATTTAATTTGAGTTAAAATAAATACTTAATTTCAAAAAAGTTTACACTCACATATTCTTTTTGAAATATTTAATTAAAATAAAAATAGAAGTACCGATGTCTTACTATTTATACTAATGCTATTTCATACATCCTTAATTAACATATTTCATACAAATCCCTAAAGTAAGATTTCAATTGTTAAATTAAAAATATAATAAAAATTTAAAAAATAAATGACACATGTTAATTCTATTACAAATTATTTAATATACAATATTATACTTATTAATAATATTATATAAATATAACTATTATGAAATTTTAATACTATACATCATATATATTACATTATTAATTATTTAATATATATAAAAAGTTATGATTATTATTTTATTTAAAATTTTTTTTTTGAACATAAATTATAATTATAATTAATTATAAAATTAAAGGCAAGTACTAGCCACTACATGGCACTTGTTTCTAATTGGTCCATACACATTGTTTTAATCATGAGTTAAACTAAAAAATCCAAAAATCATTACAATAATACTTGCTTAGCTTATCAGCAAGTACTAACAAGACACCTAATTTCTAAAACTATCAAGACAATGTAAACTCAGATTTAAACTAACTTCGATTGGCCATAACTAACCGTGTTTGTAAATGTAAGCCTTTTAAAACTTCCGTATAGTCTTTAGGAGGAAGAAATGAAATGACGTCTACATTTTCATAATCTCGATATTGAATACAAATCCAAGGAAGCTTCTCGACTATACAGAGTCAATTTTGGATATGAAAATCCGAAAAAGTAATGGGATAGAAAGAGTATGTATATATCTTTAAGCTTCTTTCTATAGTACGCTTCATATAAATATATACAGATCCCAATACCCGTTTAAGTATATACACATTGTTTAATCGATCTATAAAGTAGTATCCAATACTAGAATAAAATGCACTTGTCTGATATGTATAAAGTAATTGGCAAAATATTGAAGCAATCCAACCAAAAGAACTATTGAAATAGACAGGTTGTGACAGTTTATTAGAGGAAGCTGCTTAGAGGTTTGGGTTTAACACAGACTTATAATCTACTAGGAAAGACTCCAACCTATTTACCTCCACTTTAAGACCAAATCAATGTATCTGAGATTGCATAAATAAAAAGGAAGAAAGCATGCCTACGACCACTACGTAGGGATACTTGGGAAAAATTTTATATACATCGTTTTCCACCCATTTATCCTTATAAGAAACTGCGGGATAAGGCAGCGCACAAGATAATGTCTTAGACGTTTCCTAAGCAAATGAATTGAAATTAAAACAATGCAACAATAACAGACTAAGGGTTGGCAGCCAACTCTTCCTTATAAAAATGCTTCCTACGCTGGTATTCCTTCCTCTGGCGGTAGCGCGGGTTCTGTGGATGGAACAATAGTGCCACAACCCGTTCTTGAAAAGAGGAAAATTAAACTCTACAACATACACAGTCGGCACTCAATAAAAAAAACTAGCATTCAATCTAATTCAAGGTTTGGATTTATTTTTAACCAAGAATCAACTTACACTTCGTGTACACAGGGACACCTATAGTCAACCTCGGAGGTAGTGACAAACCAGAAAGCTCATATTGTTGATTCAAAACAAACAGAGAAACATAATAAAATAACTAAATTAAACTAAAACACAAATAAAGAAAAAATAATCAAAGATGCAAGACTCAAATATTTATAGTGGTTCGCCATAAATGGCTACATCCACTTTCAATAGGGAGTTCCTTTTCTCATTCACCAATATCCATTACATGACTATGCACATGTATATATACAATCATGTTCAGCTAGAAGATGAAAAAGAAGGGTATGCGAAAGGTCATGTGACTGTTGGGCTTCACATTCCCAACAATCTCCCCCTTGAAATCCAACTGGCACAACCATGCACTATGAATACCCTATATTTCCACAGCTAAATTTACATTATAACCATGCCTGTTAAAGACTTGAGAATCACCAAACTTTGTTCATAGACACTACGAATTAGTCTTTGCCAAAACACACTCGAGTCAAAAAAAATTCATCTCCTAATAATTTACCCACCTCATTCCCATCCATTAATCTATATTCGGGAACAAAACTTCCAACATGTGTAAAACACATTCCTCCATCACATAATCCTGCTCCTCAGTTCCTCCTGAACAAAGTATCAAAAAATGGATCACAATCCTTAGACACCAAAGGATTTACCTCAGCTTGGAGAATAACATAAATCCCAAAGTAATACCTAGGGTCTGTCAAATTGATCTCCATTGCTAAGGCCTTGAGGAGCTCCTTCACCTAAGATAATGCCTTCACCAAATGCACCAAATCATTGTTGAGTTATGTAATGCCTTCACCAAATGATTGCAAGCATATATGCTTTTGCAATCCACACTTGGAACTTTACCGTTACTAACCTCTACAACCTTTGCCATACTAGCACCATTATTTACATCGGTAATATCCATTATAGTTCACATACCTGTTGTTTTAACATGCTCTGCCTCAACTCTGCATGCAAGCTAAGGAGTAACAATGTTTATATATTATGCCATCAACATGTGAGTTATGACATGATAAGAAGTGCAACTACCGTCATGCATGAGCGATGATAATTCTATCTTTTCATTTTCTATTATTTCTATTAACTGTTGAAGTGCTTGTTTTTTCTTTTAACAGATTAATTCCCTCATCTCTTTTAAAGTTTGCAGCCATGTAGTCAACATTTTTGTTGTCAAAGTCATCTCCTCCTAGATAAGTGTCACTTGATGTGGAGAACACCTTAAATGCACCATCTCCAACCTCAAGCACTGAAACATCAAAGGTTCCACTGCCAAAATAAAATAAGTATAGTTTCATTATTCTTTCTCTCAAATCCATATGCCAATGAAGCATAAATTAGTTCAATAATAATCCTCAAAATGTCCAACCTAATAATTTGACCAGCATCCACAAGTTTTCTCAAAACCTTTGCAGAAATCTCTTTAGCTTCAAACTGCTTCCCAATTGCTGAAAATTCTAGTTTAACATTCCCATTCTTGTCACGAACAACCTGGTAATACACCTTCTTTGACTCTTCATCCACCTCATTCATCTTTCTCCCAATAAATCTTTTTATCGAAAAAAATATATTCTCCGGGTTCATAACAACCTGACGCTTAGTAATATTCCCAACAAGTCTATCACCTTTTCTTGTATAAAAGACTAAAGAGGGTGTCGTTCTCAACCCTTGCACATTTGTAAAAAATCATAGGTTTTCTTCCTTTCATTGTAACCACAACCAAATTTGTGGTCCCCGTTCTCTCCAGTGCTACTGCCAAATCCCTACTTGACTTCATCACAGCTAGAAATAGTGTGACTATATTGTTAACACTTTTCATAGAAGTCGTGTCATCTACAACCTTCTTAGCAACATCTTGCACATCAACAATCCCATTTGTTGGCATCAGTTCCAATGCAGATTTTGTTTCAATTCCCAAGTCTTATTCTTCAATGCGAAGATCATCATCGATAACAATCACCAGATCATCCGCATCTCTGAGCTTTTGCAATCCTTGATCCTTATCTAATCTTTCCCTCTTTTGTATCTTCATCCTTTCTTCGTTAATATGCTCCATCTCTCTCATAATTAGTCATTAGCTCAGGATTTTCCATATTGAAATGTTGCATAACTCGTTTATCTTCACATTTGGTATGGTCATCATTTCACTGCTCCAAAAAAAACTCCATTAGTTTGCACTTATTTGGTACCTCATCATCAACTTCTTTTGTTGAGCTCTGGTGACCTTTTCCCTAGGCACAACATCTGCTAGAAAGTTCTGATCCACGGTGGAAGCTCCGACCATTGCAATCATAGGAACAACACTAGAAAAACTAACTGCATCTGGGCCACTATTAAACTGCTCTGGATCATTACCATACTGCCCCACAGACTGTGGGTTATAGCCAAAATTGTCTACATATTATGGGCCATTGCTATACTTTATGGAATAAGAAATGTCTATCATATGACTGGGAGCATCTCCCTGCTCACCGTCTACTTCAACAATCACAAAGGGTGTCATTATTTGCGCCTCAATCTTTGAACTTAATTTTTCCTCTACAGGTAAATCTCCAACAAAATATTTCTCCCCTACACTTGAATCACTGCTTCGAGGAATGAAACTTTCTATCTGCACTAATTATGAACCACCATAGTGACACCCAACTCCTAGGTTTGAAAGTGTGGGAGAGGAGCCTGCAGTCAATACATTCCACTTTGCCTCTACTTTTTCAATATGCAACAATAAATCATCAAAGATCTCAATCTAAAATTTTTCACAGGCTTCTGGATCACGTGCAACATTGAGCCAAAGGTTCTCTCTGACCTCCTTGAGCTCTATAACCCTTGTGCTCCTATGATCTCCAATTGCAAGGCACCTTGAATCCTCTTGTGGTTTCTTTCCACCAAGGGGAAACTTCTCTATCAACAAGACATATTTTTGCGTGGAAAGAGTCCTCTATCAAGATCTAATGGCCCTTCCCATCATTTTCCACTTCCTAAAACAAAGTCTATTCAAATAAATTCCACTCTTTCTCAAAGTTGTCTTTTTCAACATTCATTATATGACACAAAACCTCCAACTTTTGGTCCATACAAAATAGCTAGTCTGTGAGTAGGAAGTTCTCTTCCTTCAACCTCACAACTTTCTCAACTTCATCCTCACTTGCTTTAGCATCCTCCTCTTCAACTGAATCCAAATATTCAAGAAATTCTTCAATAACAAAATCAATGTCATCATCTTCTTCCTCCATCCCTGCTCAAGCCAAATTGTCTTTGATACCAATTGTTGATTCAAAACGAATAGAGAAACATAATAAAATAACTAAACTAAACTAAAACACAAATAAACAAACAATAATCAAAGATGCAAACACAAATAGTTATAGTGGTTCGCCATTAATTACTACATCCACTTTCAATAGAGAATTCCTTTTTTCATTCACCAATATCCATTATATGACTACACACATGTATATATATAGAATCATGTTCAACTAGAAGATGAAAAATAAGGGTATGTGAAAGGTCATGTGACCGTTGGGCTTCACATTCCCAACACATATTAATGGTTGTATTATTTTTAAATTAAAAAATAATGAGGATAGTTTTTAAGTCAACGTGAAAGAAAAAGAAAGTTTCAAACAAATTTAAGTATCAGACGCACCATAGAGACATGGAAAAGTCGATAAAGAAAAGGTTTTCAAATTTTGTATAATTCAAGTATGAAATATTTTTTTTTAAGATCAAAATAAATAAGAACTCTACGATAAACAAGAGCTCTACATTACACCATTTTGATAGTCTTACATTCATATTAGAAGTAAAGGAAACAAAGGTCCTACTTATTTCACAAAGGTATTGTGACACTTTGAGCTTGTTGGGCATCCAAATCCTGTGAGAAGCCCCTGATTCTGACTCTGCACCACTAACTCTTTTAGAAAACCCAAATTCTAGATTTCTTTATTCCCCACAATACTAAAACCCCTAGATCTACTAGAAATAAAATTTTTCCTAAGAAATAAATTCAGCTTCACAGAAGAAACATCACAATACAATTTTTCCCCATTCCAAACAAAACAAGATTGCATAAATCCATCTAACAAATAACTGAACAAGAAGAGGAACTCATCGTAAAGAAAACAAGAAATTGTTCTTAATAAATATATCACAACTCACTCTAGGGTGATGTGATTTGAGTTTCTTTGATTGCATTATATTCTATTTAATTTTATAATGCCATTACTATCCCTTCCAATTATTTTCGAACTTTCATTCTATCAAATTATTTCTATAGTTTAACTGAATTACTTATCACAATGCATAGATTCATAAAATATTATAAAGAAATTTAATTTTTAATTTCTTAATTTATTTTAAATTACCTAAATAAGAGAAATTAAATACATTAGATAAAATTAATTAATAAAATTTTAGTAACTTAAGCAATTAATTAATTTAATCAAATTAACTATAAAAATGAGCACTCATGACAACATGTACATCTCTTAAACCAACATAATACCACTGAGTAAATAAACATCACTATAAGATATTAACATAATGAATATAAATTCAAAATAAAAAATCATATTTAATTATCACCATATGCATAAGGTAAGCATCCAAGACGAAACAATATTACTCAAAGTTTTGTTTTTCATTGGACCACAACTAGAAAATACTCTCCTTAACAAAATGAGCAAACAAACTAAAGCAAAGAGTATAATAGTGTAGAGAAGAAAACACAACTAGCTCAGCATATCATCAAAATAAAAACTAAACACATCATAGGTTCTAACTAAAATAGAGGGGCACTAGAAAACAAAAAAAATTATAGACTAAAGTAGAAAACTGTAGGGCAAGATACAAATCTATGCAACCTACAAAATTGACTCGCTATCTTCTAGTAAGAAGAAGAATACGATGAAATGAAAATAGTAATTTATCCTTATCTTGAAATTTTCCTTAAACACTTTATCTAGTGACTCATATTATTCCTAACACAACCCACATGTCTACTCCTTTAAATTTTTTAAATCTGAAAGATATTATCATAAGTACATGAAAGACTAGAATATTCATGTATGTTCTTTATTACATTCTCTTTCATATCTTTACTTGATAACTAAAACCCTCAAATAGGTCAGACATAGAAAGAACAAACATTATTTTCAAATAGTCTGCTATTTTTTACAGCAATAATGCCCATTTGGGGCCTACCTGTGCAGTCCTTATTGACTCCACAGTCTGATATTTATTACATGGTTGTATGCATTTATGTTTGTAGTTGATAGTTTCAGCTCTTTATGATTGTAGTTGTATTATTGATGAATATGGTTGAATCCCATAATATCACCTCCCTTTTGGTTTTCTATATAATGGTTTCCCTACCTCTTTTTTCTTAAGGCAATTTGGGGCTTTTGCATATTTCTTAAATTTTATGATCAGAAGATCATTGATTCAATTGCCTTCATCTAGTATCAGAGCCAAGTTCAAGTTATTGCAAGTAAGAAACAGAGAGAGTGAGTTTGTAGAAGTTTTCTCAGAAGTGAATCTAGAGCCATGTTGTCATTGTTCCAAAAAGAATCAAAGGTTTCATTGGCTAATCACCAAATTTGAAGAGATTACAAAATTTTTGTTACAGAAGTTTGCAAGTACAAAGTGTAGTTGTCTTGTAAGTGTGCTCAGTTTCTTCAAGAAGGCAGCCCTTTCCTGTAACCACTAGAAGTATGGAAGGTAACCCACCAAAAGCTCATTTATTTCTATAAGCAGCAATGTGGAAGGCAGCCATTTCCTATAACCAGCAGCAACAACGTGGAAGGCAGCCTAGTAAAACAAATTTCTTCTTCTCCGAAGTCCATAACTTCTTAAAAAGAAGTTTTACCGATTATATTTTTTTTATTAGGGCTTTGACTGGTGGAAATTATTTTTATCTAGAGGAGGTTTCTGTGTGCAGGCAACATGCAGTGTGAGCGATTAAGTTTTTTAAAAAATACTTGACTTTTTACATTGACAAGAAAGTAAAAGTTAATGTTTTTTTCAAAGCTTTAGTTATATGATTGTTTATAAAAAGATTTAAAATTCTCTTGTGAGAAAATTAGTATTTTTAAGGACAAAATGATTTATTAATGAATTGGAATTTCTTTTAGAGGAGTTATAAAGTTTTTTTTGTAAAGTGGGAAATAAATCTTTTGTAATTAAGTGCATTATCGGTTGTAACCGACACTTATTTGAAAATAAATAATATAATAAAAAAAAATATTGTGTGTGGGTCCCATTTGAAGGGACAATGAGAGTATTCATTTGCAGATCTCTCCTAGACTTTGTGTTGAGCAACTTGGGTCATTGTGCACATTTTTATGGCAAATATGGCAGGCAATGTAATGTCTAATATCTTGATTCCTGTCTTTGAAGGAGATAATTTTACATATTGGTGCACTAGAATGCAAACTCTAATCAAATCTAATGATTTGTGGGAAATTGTTCAAAATGGCTATGTTGAGATAACATATGTAAATGCATTAATTGACCAACAAAAAAGAGAATACAAAGTGAATGTAAAGAAAGATAATGAAGCTTTATTCTTAATTCAGGGTGCAATCACTCAAGATATTTTTCCCAGGATAAGCGGTGCTCTTCATTCTAAGCAAGCATGGAAAATATTAAGTAATGCATATCAAGGTGCACAAACTGCTAAATTGCAAACAATGAGAAAAAAAATTTAAAATGTAAAAATGACATCTAGTGAATCTGTCAATGAATTTCTGACAAAGGTAGAAGGTCTAGTGAGTCAAATGAAAATACTAGGGGAAGATGTAGATGAAAAGCATTTCATTGAAAAGATTTTAAGAAGCTTAATTCCTAAATTTGAAGGTGTGGTCTCTACAATTGAGATATCTAAGGATCTCTCAAGTATGCAAATTGATGAATTAAGTGGAATTGTGTTAACTGCTGAAGAAAGAATGAAAAGTAATGAAGAAAGCTTAGAGCAAGCATTTTCCTCTAAAGCCAATATAAGAGGAAAAAGAAACACATTCTTGAAGAGTCATAATAAACATGATGATAACAATAAGAATGAATACAAAGGTGAATCTTGCAATTCTAGAGGAAGACAAAATTATTCTAGAGGTAGAAATAGCAACTTCAGAGGAGTTGGAAGAGGAAGAGCTAGAAGAAATGGGGGAGATAATAGTAAAAGGAATGTCCAATGCTTTCATTGCAATAAGTTTGGACATTATGCTTTAGAATGTTGGAGTAAACAAGGTGAAATGAAAAAGAGAAGTTCTCATAGCACTATTGAAGATAAGCAAAATTTGTTAATTTCTTGCTTCAATACAAATGTTAGTGATCTAATAATGTGTGGCATATAGACTTTGGATGTTCTTCACATATGACATCCAATAAGAATCTATTAGTCAATTTGGATCAAAAGCATCAAAGTACTCTAGTACTTGAAGATAATAATTCTCATGGAAGCAAAGGTAAGGGTACCATTGTAGTTACAACAGAATATGGTGAAGTGAAGCATATCAATGAAACATTATTGGTTCTAGCACTCAAAAAGAATTTGTTGTCTGTTGGACAAATGTTAGAGAAAAATTATCAAGTAACTTTTGTTAAGAATGAGTGCATAATAAGAGATAAATTAAAAAAGAATGCAATTATTGCAAGAGCACAAATGACAGGGGATAGGATGTTTCATCTTGATTTTACTCACGGGAACCAAGCACTAAGGTCTAGTGAAATCAGTGAAAGTAAGATTTGACACAAGAGATATGGTCACCTCAGTTTTAATGGGTTGATTTTACTCAAAAGATTAAAAATGGTTGAAGGTCTACCATTAATTGAAGACACAAAAGAGGTGTGTGAAAAGTGCATTGTTGGGAAACAACATAGGATACAATTTCTTGTTGGTAAATCTAGCAAAGCTAAACAACATCTTGAGATAATCCATACAGATTTGTGTGGTCCTATGGAAACACCTTCTTTGAACAAATCCAAGTATTTTCTAACCTTCATTAATGATTGCTCAAGAAAAACTTGGGTGTATTGTTTGGTTTCAAAATCAGACGTATTTGAAAAGTTTGTAGAGTTCAAAAACTTGGTTAAAAAACAAAGTGGTAAGTATATCAAAGTGATAAGGTCAGACAATGGAGGTGAGTACAAGTCAAATCGATTTATTGATTTTTGCAAAAATCATGGAATCAAGAGAGATTTCACTACTTCCTATACTTCACAAAAAAATGGAGTTGCTGAAAGGAAGAATAGGAAATTGATGAAATGGCAAGAAGTATGTTGAAAGAAAAAAATTTGGATAAATTTTTTTGGGCAGAATAAATATACACAATAGTGTATCTTCTAAATAGAAGTCCTATAAAAGCAGTTAAAGGGATGACTCCTGAACAAGCATGGTCTAGGGTAAAGCCAAGTGTTAATCAATTCAGAGTATTTGGATGTGTTGCTTATACACACATACCAAAAGAAAAAAGGTCTAAGTTAGATGATAAAGGCCTTAAATGCATTTTTATTGGTTATGGAACTGAAAATAAAGCATATAGGTTGAATGATCTAGTAGCGAAAAAGCTTGTGATAAGCATAGATGTAGTATTTAATGAACTAGCAGAATTTACCAAAGAAAATGAAACAAAAGGAAAAGAGATAGTAATTGATGATATTGAAGAGGAGGAAGAAGAAGATGTACCTGAATCATCTAGCGTAGGAGAAAGAAAATATCAAAAATATCAAAGAATGACAGAAAAGAATCATCCATCAACTCTTATGTTGGATTCAAATTTTGAAAAAATGACAATAAGGTCACAAGAAAAAGTGAATTTTGCTTTGATGACTCAAATCATGGAACATAATGAACCAAAAACATTTGAACAAGCACAAGAGTAAGAAGAGTGGATTGAAGCAATGAACAATGAAATAGACACAATTGAAAAGGATGACACATGGGATTTGGTTCAATTACCTACTGGTAAGGAATTTATTGGTACAAGATGGGTGTACAAAACAAAGTATAAATCTGATGGAAGCATTGATAAGCATAAATCTAGATTGGTAGCCAAAGGGTACACTCAACAAGAAGGTATTGATCATACTGAGACATTTGCACCTATAGCACGAATGGATACTATCAAATTGGTTTTGGCATTGGCAGCTCAGCAAAGTTGGATAGTTTATCAAATGGATGTGAAGAGTGCTTTTTTGAATAGATATATTGATGAGGAAGTGTATGTTTCACAACCTAAAGGTTTTGAAATACCTTCTAAAGAACATTATGTTTGGAAATTAAAGAAGGCCTTGTATTGTCTCAAATAGACACCAAGAGCATGGTATTCAAGAATAGACTCATACTTACAGCAGAAAGGTTTTTCACAAAGTCAATCAGATCTAAATCTCTATATCAGAAGCTTAGCTAAGGATATCTTTATCTTAGTTCTCTATGTTGATGATCTTATCTACACAGGGAATAATCCAACTTTATTTGCAGAGTTTAGAGTAGCCATGATTATTGAGTTTGAAATGATAGATTTGGGACAAATGCATTACTTTCTTGGTATAGAAGTATGGAAAAATAAAAATGAAATATTTACGTCTTAGAAAAAATATGCCTCAGATATCCTACAAAAATTTCAGATGCTGAGTTGCAAACCAGTTGCAACACCTATTGAAGTTGGACTTAAACTGTCTACTTTAGATGTGTCAGATCCAGTAAATCCCACTCTATATAGACAGCTGATTGGAAGCTTGATCTACTTAACTACTACTCATCTAGATGTCACATTTGTAGTGAGTTTGGTCTCTAGGTTCATGTCAGAGCATAAGGAAATACATTGGAATGCTTCTAAAAGGATTCTTAGATATGTTAAAGGGACATTGAGCTATGGTCTCAAATTTCAGCATTCAAAGGATAGCAAATTGATTGGTTATATAGATTCAGATTGGGTAGGCTCTGTTGATGATCAAAAGTATACTTCTGGTTACACTTTTAGCCTTGGTTCTACAGTATTCTCTTGGAAACCCAAGAAACAGCCTACAGTATCACTTTCTACAGCAAAGGCAGAATACAAAGTTGCAACATCAGCAACTTGTCAAATTGTATGGTTGAGAAGACTACTAGAAGACTTACACCAAATTTAGAATGAGCCTACCTTGTTGTATTGTGACAACAAGAGTGCTATACAAATGACAAAGAATCAAGTATTTCATATTAGAACCAATCACATTGAGATACAACATCACTATATCAGGGAATTGGTTCAACAAGGTTTGATCAAAATTGTGTACTGTAGTACAGAAGATCAGATTGCAGATATCTTCACAAAGGCTCTAGCTTGTGAAAGGTTCTAGAAGCTCAGGGATCTACTTCATTTTCTTCCCAATGGTCATTATGGGGGAGAATGATAGCAATAATGCCCATTTGGGGCCTACCTGTGTAGTCCTTATTAACTCCACAGTCTGATATTTATTATATGGTTGTATGTATATATGTTTGTAGTTGATAGTTGTAGCTCTTTATGATTGTAGTTGTATTATTGGTGAATATGGTTGAATCCCATAATATCACCTCCCTTTTGGTTTTCTATATAATGGATGCCCTGCCTCTCTTTTCTTAAGGAAATTTGGGGCTTTTGCATATTTCTTGTTTTATGATCAGCAGATCATTGATTCAATTGCCTTCAGTTTTGAATAATTTTTCTCAATGTGTTCCACAGTAGAAGATAAAGGAAACCTATATACATAACAACATGTCTTTCTCAATCAATTCAAATGAAGAACACACAACACAACATCCTCAAAATTTGGCATCAAATGTAAAATATAGAAAAACATTAAAGAACATTAACCAATCAGCCCTAAAAGCATTGTCGACACTAACTCATTTGGGTGCTAATTCCGAAAAAAAAACAATGAACAATGCATAATTTGGTGTATTTTCACATGTACTTCAGGTTTTACAATTTTTTTTCCTGATGTTCATTTGAAATTAAAAATCAATATTTTTGTTGGAACTTCGATGAATGTGTTTGTCAGAATTTTGACAATCTATATTTTCATTAGAATACCATCGAACTTTGACAAATACTTTTTTGAATAAAGTTGATACAAAAAAAACTTGCAGGCCTGAAAAAAGTTATCGAAAATGTTTCATTTGAATTTGGAAGTGGTTGTTTGAGAAAAAGACTTACAAATGTTAATAGAAATTAATAGTGGATGTGTGGGGATATTAATGGTGAATGAGTGGGGCATAGATGAATGATGTAGAATAGCTTTTAGCCAGGGTAAGTTGGAGATAAATGGTGTACCCATTTTCTTGTCTTGATGGGGGCGATGCCGAAGGAGACAACATCTAGGAAATCCATCCTTCAATTTTCTTTTGATATTTTCATAAAATTAATGTGTATGCAATACTGACAGAATTCCTAAACTAGTATGAGGAGATTTATGGTAAGCATTTGTAGCAGTTGCATGCCTTTCCTTTCAGTTCCATTATGAATTTTCCAAACATTGTTTTCCTTTTAATTAAAGCTAAGAGATCAGAACTGGACACAAGATATTTGTACACAACACCTTTCAAATAATTTCTTGCAAGCATTTTTTAATCGTTCGTAGAGGAGGAAGAAGATTTCTTAGGACTCACTCAGATGGAGCACTGGCAGTGGGTTGTTCATTCCAGCCTCCACCCTTAAACAAACCACCTCTACTTGCTTTAAATCTGACACATAACACCAAAAATATAAAATAATTTATCTCAAAGCTATACATGTGAGAGAGATAGAGAAATGGCCAGGTTTGTGAAACTTAAAATTATTTTATTGTTCTCAACATTGTTTTTGATAGAAGGAAAAAATAATATTTGACGGTTTTGAACTACTAATGAGCTTTTCATGGTGATATTCGATGGGAGAACCCCCACTTGTTATTAGTCTTTTACTTATTTACCTTTGAAGCACTTATTTGAGAATCCTAGAGTTAAAGCCATCAGCATCAACTTATTTGTAAGGATTTGTAGAGGCAATTAGGGTTTGGAAAATTAATCACTTTTTATAATCCCCACTTGATATAATTATTCACTTTTTGGATACCAATGATAAGCACCCAATTCTCAGAATATGCCCGCATCTTGGTAAGGTGATCTGGATTAAAAAACATAAACGAATAATATACTCTTGTATGAGATTATATTCAACAGAAGATTGTACACATGGTATTGTATTTGAGTTTTTAATAGTAAGTTTCCTTCCATGCATCATTCCATATATATATCCTTACTGGTTTTTCACTCTCTCAAATTCAATGGCTTTATAGCCCTTGGTAATTTACTTTCATCGGTACCACCAAAATAAATTCAATTGAATTCTATTTAACTTGTGTATGTGTAGGAGTTCTCAGTTGTCGAATCACACATGTTGTGGAATGACCAATGGTAGAGTTTGAATAGTTGATATGTTGTATTTTATTGGGATAATTTAAGCTCAAAATAATAAAATTGATAGAACCTTGAGTTTTGTAGATTTTATTATATAAATTTTAAACATAGTACATGTTGTGTAATAGAGTTGCAGGGTTTGATTATGTTAAATTGTTGTGCAATAGAACTATTATGTCATGAAGTTTTTGAATTTGACTATGTTAAATTATTTTGTATAAGACTTTTTGGATTTTATCTTGTCAATTATTGAATAATATGATTGTTGGATTTGACCATGTTCAATCATTGTCTGATGAAATTTATTAATTTAACTATATCAAATCATTGTATAATAAAATTTCAAGATTTGTCTGTGTAGATTCAGTGGAGATGCTAGGTTATTTATTATCTTGAATAATCTAAGGGTTGTTTACTTTGAACTCTATCAAAATTAAGCTTTCCTACCATTAGGGTGTAATATAATGTAAAAAATCTCAACTGAGGGTTTTTGTTGCAGGCTAATCCATCTAAGTTTAAGAGCATTAGTTATGTACTTGGACAAATTTGTGATAAGTATAACATGACATATTTGTTTATAGGATTGTTTCCTACATTGATGGGATATAGTGCTCAATGTGCCATTAAATTTGGATTGTATGAATTCTTCACAATATTCTATGCCGACATAGTTGGACCCAAAAATAAGAGATTGATATGCATGGTAGGATTTGCATCAATAAAGTTTATTGTTGGCATAGCTCTGTGCCCATTTGAGGTTGTTAAACTTCAAGTGAAAACTCATCCTAACATGAAACTAGGCTTCATCCAAGCTTTTTCTGATATCTAGGCTACCCAAGGTTACAATGGGTATGATCTATTTCTCTCTTATTCTTTAGTCTAGTTATAAAATTCATCTCATAGATTGTTGTTATTTGTTGATAGATTTTAAAAGGGCAACTTTCCTCTATGGGGAAGAAATTTTTTAGGTAACCTGACATCCATTTACACTATAATATATACACTGTCAAAATTCATGAGAAGTTTGAAAGTCCATCAAAATTTATCATAAAAGTTTTAATTAATTTAAAAAAGTAGTATTGAGGTTTGGTATTCTTTAGGATGGATCTTGGGCACCTTTTTAGTATTTGATGCAGGAGCATCCTGGGTGTAAGAGAAATCTTGCATCACCCAAAAATATTTCTATTTGCTTTTTAATAAGGGCTATCTTGTGCAGAGCTGCTATTTATGGAAACTTACTATTTTTAGTAAGTTGGTCATATGCTCTCAGAATGTTTTAATTTCATAGTTGGAGGTTCATCCTAGTCATTTCAGCCTACCAGTTGAGTTTCATTGCCACATCATCAGTATTGGTGAAGTTATTGAGATTTTTGGGTACAAAATCTTTTAGGTCAATTTTGAAGGCCTTAGAGGCTCCGGATTGCGATCGACCCCTAGGTAAGTGGCGCTAGCGCGTGTTAAGCGTGTCATGGCATTTCTGAAAAGTGGTTACAATAGAAAAACGGAGCTACAATTAGAAAGTTATGGCCTCCGGAAGTTGGGTTACCTAAAATCATATTTTGTATTTCTTTTGAGCCAACCTTATTGTAAAAATTGTGAAAATAAAATAATTCTATGTATAGTCGGCCTTAAGGGCTAAATTTTTGGAACCTTCTCGGGCGGTGGAAATTGCCTATATAAAGAAGACCCATAGTGTTGTCTAGGTAGTTCTAGGTAGTGGATCTGGGTATTGATTTGAGGCTTGTCCTATAAAATATTGTAAGGGAATGCCTATGTGGCTTTACATATTGTAATTCTAAAAGTTTGTAATTCCACATTTGTGGAGATAATAAGAAGCCAATTTTCTATTCTTTCATATTGTTGTTGTTTCTCTGTTTCTGTTAAGTGTTTTTGGTATTAAGGGGAGCACCCTTCATCAAGTGGTATCAGAGCAGGAGTTCCTGAGTGTGTAAACAGATCACCGACCGTGATGCAGTTTGCACCAGGACCATGGTTAGGGTTTCAACGTGCATTGTGAAAATGCCTCCATGAAGGGAACATGGCGGAAGAGCTGGTGTTGTAACGCATGAGGTTAGAGTGCTCCAGAGACAAGTGTGAGCATTGCAAGAAGAGATTCACAGAGGAATGAATCTTAATGTTAGAGATGAAAGTGAGGATGAAGCCGAAGAAGGAAATGATGATCAAGAAAAAGAAGGTGAAATTTTGAATCAAGAAGAAGAAAGACTTTTTTGAGCCATTTCCAAAATTGGGAAAAGGCCTAAGATTGAGGTTCCGATATTTTCTAAAAATCTTAACCCAGAGGAATTGATCAACTGGATCAATGAATGTGAAGAATATTTTGAGTATGAAGATATTGAGGATCCTGATAGGGTCAAATTCGCAAAGGCTAGATTGAAAGGTCATGCAAAGATTTGGTGGCAAGAGATTCAATTGGAGCGAAATAGAAGAGGAAAAAATAAAATCACAAGATGGGATCAGATGGTGGATAAATTTAAGCGACAGTTCATCCCTGTTGATTATGAGCTTGACCTACTAAAGAAAATGCAAAGTTTGAAGCAAGCAGGATGATTTGTTCAGGTGTATAAAGAGGAGTTCTATCGAATCCCCATCAAAATAGGCCATGCGGAAGCTGATAAGGAGAAAGTTGCTCATTACCTTAATGGGTTGAGGCCAAGCATTCAAGAGGAGCTGAATCTAGTTCAAATGAACAGTATTGAAGAGACATACCAGTTTGCCCTAAAAGTAGAGGAAAAGTTGAACAAGAAGTTCAAGAGCAGACAAAATGAAAGAGGTCACGGTGGATGATCTGGTGGACGGTCATATGAAGGCCAAAATGAAGATCCGAAAAAAAAGGATGAGGCCAGTAGCAGTCAAAATCAAAGAGGAAACAATTCTAATCATTTCCAAGATCAGAACAATAGAGATCAGAGAGGAAGAGGAAGAGGACAAGGTTCAAGAAGAGGAGGCTTCTTCAAAACATGTTTTCACTATGGAGAAGAAGGTCATAGGGCATTTGAATGTCCTCAATGCCAAGGAAGGATAGATAGGAGGAATGAAGGCCAGGCCAAAGTTGCACACGTAGATGAAGATACCATATCATCAAATTCTAAGGACGCTGAAGGAGGAGAAACACTGATTAATAGAAGAGTCTTATTGAGTGGTGAGAATGAACTTGAACAAAGGAGGATCCTATTTCACACTAGATGAAAGTGTGAGGGTAAATGCTATGATGTGATTTTTGATAGTGGAAGCACTGACAATTTGGTGTCAGAAGATATGGTGACAAAGTTGAAGCTCAAGAGACAAAAATACCCACATCCATATCAGATTGCCTGGGTGCAGGATGACCACAAGGTCACGGTCAGTGAATAGTGCCTAGTAAAATTTAAGATTGGCAAGTACCATGATGAGGTACTATGTGATATCATACCTATGGATGCATGTCACATGTTGTTGGGTAGGTCGTGGCAGTTTGGTAGATGTGTTGTACACAATGGTTGTGCAAATACCTATTCCCTAACAAAGGATGGAGTGCGACATAAGCTAAAGCCATTGAAGGAGACCGAAGAAAAGGTATGTGGTAATGCGAGAATAAATTTTGTTGATGGAAGAAAATTCCTAGATGGTATGAGGCATGAGCATGTGTTTTTTGCTTTAATTCTAAAAGTTGGTAAAGAGGAAGTAGAGGATGTACCTGTAGAGGTTGCAGATTTGTTGAATGAGTTTCAAGATATTGTATTTAATAATGTACCTGATGGATTACCACTGGTAAGGAAGATCAATCATTAGATGGATTTGATTCTTGGAGCCAGTTTGCCAAACAAGGTAGCACACAGAATGAGACCAACAAAAAGTAAAGAGTTGAATAGACAAGTACATGAGTTATTGTAGAAGGGGTTGATTCGAGAGAGTCTGAGTCCATGTGTTGTACCAGAAGTATTAACACCAAAGAAGAATGGAGAATGGAGGATGTGTATAGATTTTAGAGGAATAACCAAGATCACAATCAAGTACCCATTTCCATTACCACAAATGGATGATATTATGGACTATTTGAGTGGGGCTATGTATTTCCCAAAGATAGATCTGAAGAGTGGATATCACCAGATTCAGATCAGAGAAGGAGATGAATGGAAGACTGCCTTCAAGACAAAGGAATGACTATATGAGTGGTTAGTCATGTCTTTTGGGCTAACCAATGCACCAAGCACTTTCATGCGGCTCATGAATGAGGTTCTAAAAGAATTTTTGGGTAAGTTTTTCATTGTTTACCTAGATGATATTTTGATCTTTAGCAAGACATTGGAGGAACATATGATGCATATTCGTATGGTGTTTGAGAAGCTGAGAGATGAGAAATTGTTGATTAATTTGAAGAAGTGCAATTTTGTGAAGAAAAAATTAGTGTATTTGAGATTTGTAGTTTCAACAGAAGGTCTGAAAATAGATCGAGAGAAAGTATAGGCTATCCTTGAATGGCCTACTCCAAGGAGTGCTACTGAGGTAAGGTCTTTTCATGGTTTGGCTAGCTTTTACAAAAAGTTTATTAGAAATTTTAGCAGTATTTGTAGACCCTTGACTGAAATAATGAGAGAGGATAGAAAAGAGTTCAAGTGGACTAATGGGGCAGATAAGAGTTTTAAACAATTGAAACAAAAGGTTACATAACGACCTATTTTAGCACTTCCTGATTTTAATAGGGTGTTTCAAGTAGATTGTGATGCTAGTGCTACTGCAATAGGAGCTGTTATGAGCCAAGAAGGTAAACCTATTTCTTATTTCAGTGAGATGTTAAATGATGCCAAGAGAAAATATTCTATTTATGATCAGGAATTTTATGCTATAGTTCAGACATTGAAGAAGTGGAGACACTATCTGCTTCCTAAGGAGTTTGTTTTGTATACTGATCATCAAGCTTTGCAATATTTGAATAGTCAAGGAAAGTTGAATCAAAGGCATTTGAAATAGGTTGAGTTTTTGTAGAGTTATACATTTGTTTTGAAACACAGAAGTGGAAAGTCTAACAGGGTTGCAGATGTGCTTAGTAGAAGGAAACTATTGCTGATAGAGATGCAAATTGAGATGGTTGGGTTCAAAGAACTCAAGAATTTGTATCCAGAGGATCTTGATTTTGGTGAAGCTTGGAAAGCTTGTATAGAACCTGTTACTCTAGACAAGATGAAGTGGTTGGATTTCATAATTCAAGATGATATGCTATTCAGAAGGAGTTAGTTGTGCATTCCAAGAAGTTATACGAGGGAGAATCTCATCAAGAAGAAGCATAGCGGAGGATTGGCTAGACATTTTGGTCATGATAAAACCCTTGCTTTGGTTAGTGAGAATTATTATTGGCCACAGTTGTAGCAAGATGTCAAGAAGTTTGTACAGAGTTGCAGAGTATGTTAGATGGTGAAAGGAGTGAAGCAGAATACAGGGTTGTATCATCCATTACCTATACTAGAGAAGCCTTGGGAAGATATCAATATGGAACTTTTTCTTGGTTTACCAAGGACACAACGAGGACATGATTCAATTTTTGTGGTAGTTGATAGATTTTCAAAGATGACACATTTTGTTCCCTACAAGAAGAGTAATGATGCTGTTCATGTAGCAGAATTATTTTTCAGAGAAGTGAGACTACATGGTTTGCCAAAGAGTATAGTTTTAGATAGAGATACTAAGTTCATTGGATATTTTTGGTATACATTGTGGAAGAAGTTGAAGATAGATTTTAAGTTAAGTTCATCACATCATCCACAGACTGATGGATAGACAGAGGTGGTGAATAGGAGTTTGGAAAATTTGCTGAGATGTTTGGTTGGAAATAAGCCAATAGGATGGGATTTAATTTTACCACAGACATAATTTGCATACAATAATTCTGTCAACAGGAGCACTATTAAATCACCATTCCAGATTGTATATGGGAGTAGTCCCAAAAATGCATCTAAGTTGAGAAAGATAGATAAAGGAGAAATCAGTAGTGCTGAAGCTGAGGATTTTGCAGAATATTTGAAGAACATCCATGAGGAGGTGAGGAAGCACATTACTATTGGCAAAATGGTCAGCACTCCCCTCGGGATTCGTGACATGGTTTAACAGCCTCCTATATCTTCTATAAGTCTAGTGGTTGTATCAGGCATTAAAAGGTTGATCTTTTGGTGCAATGGCAACCCCACTCTAACAAGTGGTATTAGAGCTTGGTCACAGGTTCGAATCCTGACATGGTTTAACAGCCTCTTGTGTCTTCTATAAGTCTAGTGGCTGTATCGGGCATTAAGAAGTTGATCTTTTGGTGCAATGACAACCACTAATTGTAACAATTACCAAGATGAATGCACATTATAAGGCTAAGGCAGATGAGAAAAGGAGGCATAAGGAGTTTTAGGTTGGAGATGAAGTTATGGTTCATTTGCGGAAAGAGCAATTTTCAATTGGTACATATAACAAGTTGAAAATGAAGAAGTTTGGGCCATGTAGGATACTGAAGAAGCATGATTCAGGAAATTCTTATGAGGTTGAGTTGCCTACTGAGTTGAATATTTCACCAGTATTTAATGTTTCAGATCTGACAGAGTATCATGAAGGAGGTGTTAAAGATGAGGTTACAACAACATAGTGTCCGTATTCCAGCAACCAGTTCAGATAACAAGGAGATTGAAGACATACTGGATAGTCATGTTGGCAGAAGCACAAGGAACAAGACATATGAAGAATATCTAGTCAAATGGAAAGGATGACCTGTTGAAAATTCATCATGGCGAACAAAGGAGGAGGTTAACCATCTTGGTTTTCCTCTACACATCTGAGTCGTGATAGGGTCACTTCTCAAATTACCTCGGGTGTTTGATGCAAGAGCATCTTGGGTGTAAGAGAAATCTTGCATCACCCAAAAATATTTCTATTTGCTTTTTAATAAGGGCTATCTTGTGCAAAGCTGCTATTTATGGAAACTTACTATTTTTAGGAAGTTGGTCATATGATCTCAGAATGTTTTGATTTCATAGTTGGAGGTTCATCCTAGTCATTTCAACCTACCAGTTGAGTTTCATTGCCACATCATCAGTATTGGTGAAGTTATTGAGGTTTTTGGGTACAAAATCTTTTAGGTCAATTTTGAAGGCCTTAGAGGCTCCGGATCGCGATCGACCCCTAGTTGACTGGTGCTAGCATGTGTCAAGCACTATAGATCTCATCATGGCATTTCTGAAAAGTGGTTACAATAGAAAAATGGAGCTACGGTTAGAAAGTTATGGCCTCCAGAAGTTGGGTTACCTAAAATCATATTTTGTATTTCTTTTGAGCCAACCCTATTGTAAAAATTGTGAAAATAAAATAATTCTATGTATAGTTAGCCTTAAGGGCTAAATTTTTGAAACCTTCTCGGGCGGTGGAAATTGCCTATATAAAGAAGGCCCGTAGTGTTGTCTAGGCAGTTCTAGGTAGTGGATCTGGATATTGATTCGAGGCTTGTCCTACATAATATTGTAAGGGAATGCCCATGTGGCTTTGCATATTGTAATTCTGAAAGTTTGTAATTCCACATTTGTGGAGATAATAAGAAGCCAATTTTTTGTTCTTGCATATTGTTGATGTTTCTCTATTTCTGTTAAGTGTTTGTGGTATTAAGGGGAGCACCCTTCATCTTTATTAGAGTTTGGAAATTTCTTAGGCTAGATCTTTGAATATTTATTTAGTATT
This sequence comes from Chamaecyparis obtusa, assembly GCA_027943335.1. NCBI lineage: Eukaryota > Viridiplantae > Streptophyta > Pinopsida > Cupressales > Cupressaceae > Chamaecyparis > Chamaecyparis obtusa. The sequence continues at coordinate 1,159,868 of BSBK01000582.1, forward strand.
AGGGTTTGTTATTGTTTAGGCTATACTATTGGGTATTTTTTTTAACTTTGTAATTTAGTTAGCATTTTATTTATAATTGCCCTCCCTTTTGAACCAATGTGCGTGATTTTAATGAAAGTATCCATTGTAAAGGGTTTATGATACTTTCAAAATAATTTTTTTATATCAAAATCTATCATAGGAAGTGATGTAGGAGCATCTTGGATTCTTGGCAATCCTCTATCACCAAAAACATGTTAGAGTTGTTAGATGTGCTTGGTAACTACTTTTGGGCTCTCGATGAAGTATTCTTGTTTTCAATGATGGGGCTTGCTTGCTAATTGGTTCAGTTGTTCACCAAGTTGGTACGATTATTCACCAAGCTAGTTTTGGTTTCTTGGTAGTCTTTCTCAATGAGTGGTTTATTTTGGATCTTTGTCGAGGCTGACTTGCACATTTGATTTTGTTCCCAGATTTAATGGTTTCATTGATCATTGGAAAGCATGTAGACCTAAATCTGGGTCATCCCTTTCTCTGATGTTGGATCTAACGAGCTAACCTATTTGGTGGCCTCTTGTACAAAAAGTAGAGATGTTCTAGGATTAGGAGTAGTCTTGGTAGTGGATTTGGGATATAGAATCTGAAGGTTGGAAGATCCTCTCAGGTTTGAGGACTGTTTGTATTTGAATTATGATTGTATTAGACATAACTGGGAAGGCCTTACAACCCAACATGTATAAAGTTTATCACGAATAGTATATGAGTAATCTACATTCTCTCTCTCCCTGTCTTGTGCTATTGCTTCCAAGTGCTATTTTTGCAAGAAGGTTAGTGTTTGCATGTGCCTTTTGCCCCATCCTCCTCTCCTTGCGTTGAATGGTATTAGATTGAGGTTAGATGTGGTTCCTTGTTGTAATCCCTAGTTCATATTTTGTTGTGGGGTGGAAGATTGTGATCTGACCTGCAATTGAAGATGGTTTCAAGATAGTTCATGGGAGGCGAGATGTAGATCCAGGCTTAGCAGATATGCTAAGATAGATTTCTCCTAGATTAGAAGCTTTTGAGATAGCCAAACGTAGAGGAATACATCTTGATGATGTTAGTGGTGAAGAAGCTAAAGATGAACAGGGTGAAGGAGAACCTTCACCTATGATAGATCAAAGTGAAGAAATTTTTTTGAAGGAATTAACAAATTTGAAGGGTACACCGCATTTCAATTCTCCTAAATACAGTGGAAGGATGGATTCAGATGAGTTGATGGATTGGATAAACGAGATGGAAAAGTATTTAGAATATGAAAATGTTTTGAGGAAAAGAAGGTAAAAGTTGCAAGTAAAAAATTAAAAGGTCATGCATCCTTATGGTGGGAGCATCTACAATTGGACATAAAGAAGAAAGGTAAAGACAAAATCAAGGTATGGAATAAGATGGTGAATAAATTCAAAGGAAAGTTTCTACCTTGTGATTATCAGGTTAACCTAGTTAGAAGAATACAAAGTTTGAAGCAGAAAGATAGCTCGGTAAAAGATTATACTGGGGAATTCTATAGACTATACATCAGATCAAGACATATTGAGGATGCGGTAGAAACAATTCCTAGATACCTAAATAGGTTGAGATTTTCTATTCAAGATGAAATCAGTTTCGTCAAGTTGGAAAGTATTGAAGAAGATTATTAGTTTTCCTTCAAAGCTAAGGATAAATTGAAAAAAATAAATGAGAAAATACAAAGAGGAAGAGGTGGTAGATTCCCTAGAGAAAGAGGTAGATCTTATGGTGAAAACAATAGATCTTATCAAGATAGAACAAATCAAGATAAAGAAAAGACTGAGTAGAAAGGTGAAATTTCTTCTAGAGGAAGAGGCAGTGTGAGGTCCTACCCCGACCCATCTTAGCTCGACCAATGATTTGGCACTTGGACTATCTAGATGATACATTGTTTTGTGATACTAGACCTATTTTGATTATGACTTCGTATCATTAGACATTATGTGAAGATTTTACTTGATTATATGGATGATGATGTTAGATGTACCTCTACATGCTTATGTTAGATTCATACTAACTTTATGATATAGAAAGATAATTCAATCCTGGAATCTTCATATTGATTTATGTTATCTTATGGAATAGGATGTTGAGTTAGTTATTGTGATTGATTTCTTAATATAACGGTTCTGCATTTGACTTAGGGTTACTTGTTTAAGTGAAATTGAACTTACATTTGATGCTTATAGAAATAGGATACAATATGGTTTATGTTTATGTTGAAATTATGAAATGTAGTTTCTCAATGTATTCGTATTTGAATGTTATTATAGATCTTGTTTCTCTTTTGATATGTTTATATATGGATTGATTTCATGAGGTACTGATATCTGAATTGAGTGTACAGGATTATGACCATGGTTTTAAATGCGGGGAAACATAGATGGATCTATGTGAAAATAGTATAAGGACAAGGTTGACTCTAGGAAGAGAATGACCTCATTGTTATGTGCTTTTAATTCGTAAATGTTATGCATGAGTGAATGTTAATTGTAAATGTTTTAAGTGCATAATTGGATGTAAATTAATAGTGTAAATGTAAATGTGAATATCCATTAGGCATGCCATCTGTGTAATTTAGTGGTGTGATGTGTACTCCTTTTGTGTTGTGTCACTTGACGCTAGTGTTATCTGTTGGCATGCCAAAGTGGAATGTTTGACCTTACCTCACCCTTAGGTCACCTTGTGAGTCCCTAGGTATAGTAAGTGGGTTAGGGAACCAAGGAATGTGTCTCATCACTTCTCATTTTCATGAGTTAACGTCACATGGGTTTTTGAAGGGTTAAATTGAGCCCTAGGGAGTGGTTAGGGTTAGTTTTAAGTACCCCAATGCATGTCCATAGGTATGGGGGTCAAATTTCACCCTTTTCTTCACCCAAAATGCCTAAAAGGCCTCTCAAAGAGAGCCTTCTTTGAGAGTGACGAAATTGAGTATGCTTCCAAAGTTAGTCCCTCCCCTTGTGTCTTGAATATCTGTCAATTCCTTAGTTACAAGCATGTGGAAAGTTAGAAAGAACCAAGGTATCTACCTTACCTTGGGATGAGGGTAGGAAAGAGAAGGAATGTTTTTCTAATAGGAAAAAGAGACTAAGAAGGAAAACACTTCTAGATTATGCATTCTAGATTTTAGAGGAGAAATCACCAAAAAAGATCTAGTGGCTTAGAGAAGGAGAAGGAAAATCTAGGAAGGGGAACTTTAAGCTCTTCATTAAATTCACCATTTCCATAGCCTTGAAGAAAGGTAAGTGCATCTATCATGAAAGTCTTGTTTATGTATTTGTATTGTTTAGTTGAAATGTTGTGAGACAATGTTTTGTTATACTTTAAATTGTTTACATGAAGTTTATTTTTGTTTCCTCTTTGTTTTGGTTGTGTATATGTTATGGGAGTGCACAACTACACTCATCCTTGGGAGGATTTGAGAGAGTCTTATGGTGAAGGGATTAGTCGGGAAATTTTTTTGTGTAGAACTTGGATGTATGGGCATCCATGTACCTTACTTATGTTGCAAATTGGGGGCCATAAGGGTTATGAATTGTGCTCTATGAGATGAGCTAGTGTGTTGGGATTGATCCTTGTGAAGGCATGTTTTATTGAGAAGGAAGTACTTGTTATTGTTTGAGTATGGCCTCTCCAAAAGTTTGTTTCCACCTTCACCCATTGTTGGATCAAATATGATCCTATGTGAAAAACTTAGGAATGGGAGTAAATTGTGTTGTTTGCGGTTTCATGTTGTTGAGAGTGTGTTGTTTGATTGTTACCTATCCTTCCTTATTTCCCCTACCTCGGGGGTGGCCATGTAATGGCCTTGGCTGGGAGGTGAGCCTCCATGGTCATGTGCAAGATGTCTTCTTGCAGGTTCATGTGAGTAGGGGATTGGAGGAAAGCAACAAGTTTTCAGTTTGCTATGTGCATTTGATTTGTTAAGAAAATTCATGGATAAGGAAGAGAAATATTTGTTTTGTAATGTCCTATAAAAATTAATGGTAAAATTTGTACTAAAAGTTTTTAAGTTGATTTAGAAGGGAAAGGGAGGACAATTGTATTTTCTAATTTTTAGGTATTGAGTTGAGTAGAATTTCATTTGAAAAGAAAAAGGTTTATGGTAATAATTATTTAAAAAAAAAAAATACTAGTGAATGGTAAATTTCTTTCATTGATATAGCTTTTGGAAGAGTGGTGTACACTACATTCAGTTGTTAAACAATTTTGATTTAAGCATATAATTTTGGAGCATATCAGTTTACTGGTTTTTACTTATAAAAAAAAATATATATACAATATTGACAGACTTTCTTCCTTTAAAAATGTAGTATTGAAATGTCCAAATTGTTTATTATTTTCTTAAATTGCAATATTTGGTTAATGTTGTATATCCACCTAAAGAGAAATTATGAAGATTGATTAAGTTGTAGATTTGCAGTAGATTTAGTGCTATAGTGAATTTTATACTTTAAAAAAAAAGAACAACATGTAAATTCTAGATGAGTACTATATTTTCTCATAGAAAAATTACTGTTCTTTTACATTAAACTCAGTATTATGTTCAAAAGAAAATATGATCAATTAATTTAATAGAAAGAAATCTAAACATATGTACTTGCTTATGTTACCATTGGTTAGTAAGAGTAGATTGAAATTTCAAGTTAAGTAGATATATATTAACATCTAAAATTAACATTTAATCTATCTTGACATCCAATCTATAATAAAAATTAAACCCTGGACTATTACACCATACAGATTTATTTCTAGAATTATTGGAAACCTATGTGCACTATTTGAAATCATTTTTTTTAATATCTTTAATGTGATATATATATATATATATATATATATATATATATATATATATATATATATATATATATATATATATATATATATATATATATAGTTGCTTATAGCCTTGCAGAAATATATATATATCATTAATATGTTTAATGTTATTAGTAAAATAGAAAAAAGGGGCATTGTTTTTATTTAGTTTATTTTATTAAATAAATTATTAAAAGAAAAAAAAATTTAAGGGGTTCAACTAGGAGCCGAGACCCCCCTCCCCTCTTACCCCACTCATAGAGGCCAACAACGCCAAGCCCACTGTGGGTGGCCATGACCGCCACAGTGGTTGAAGCCACTATGTGCAGCCATGATTGCACACAATGACCGTGGTCATTGTGTGCTGTCATGACCGCATCAGTGGCCGAGTGCACTACAAGCGGTCGGGACCTCCCCATAGTGCGCGAGAAGAAGGAGCTGAGGGCTGGGCCGAGGGTGGCTTCGACCGCTGGTCCAGGCCCTCATAGGGTTAAAACCCTTGTTCCTTAACAAAAAAATATACATATAATATTTTTTTTAAAACATTTTTATAAAATAACGAAACCCTATACTAATAAAAGTAATATTTAAAAAAAGAGAGAGAATGCACAACAATGTTAATATTAAAAGAAAACTTCATCTTTTACCTTGCTATGGTAAAAACTAAGTAATTTTAATGGATCCTTAGATGTGGCCATTGTAGTAGTACATATATCCATTGAACCTCCTGTGTCATATACACAAGAGTGTATATGTGTGAATATACACACCATAGGTGTGTATATGCACACATGTACACCTATGTGTACAAGCTTGAAATTTTCTTTCTTCCTCCCCAAAACCCTGCACAAAGAAATGAGACAAATTAGGGTTTTGGCATACTTTTAAAGTGGGGCCTAACCCTAATTTTGAATTAGGGTTAGGGATCTTCTCTTGGGAAATTTCTATTTTTAAATTTGATAATGTAGGTGTCATTTATTTGTTATTGCTTAGGGCTTATTATATATATTTTTTAAAAGTGTCTTTTGATTCTTAGTTTTAATTTTGACAAAATGTTAGGTCGATTAATTTATATTTTCCTTTAGAGTTGAAAATTTGAAATTCAATAATAAATTAAATATTCTTCATTTGTAATGTAAGTGTTGAAAATTTAATTAGAATACTTCTTCATGATTTTATTTGATTTTGGCAAAGTAAGATTTAGAACATAAAAGTGTACATAAATTTTAAGTTAATTAGAGATTATCAATATTCTTTTTGATTATACAGTCGAGGAAGGATAATTTAATTATCCTTTAATTATTAGCTATTTTTCCTTCAAAATTAATGACTCCTTATTATATAGGGCATTATTAATTCCATATTTATTGTGAATTAAGCATTATGAATGGACACATGATTGGATTTAATTTTTAATTTGCTAAACATTTATTTAAGCATTAATTATTAAATAATTAATGACCTTAACATTCCCTTTTAATAATTGGGTTTTATGGGAAATTAGTTAATTCATTTAAAATTTCTTAGGGAACATATTAACATCTTAAATCGAATTGTTATTATAAATACATTCTTTTTAGGGGGGTATGTCCCCTAAAACTTGATCTATCCTGGATCGATTACTTTATAGTTCCCTTACCCTAGTTTGAGTTAGGGAATATCCTTATTTCTTAATTGGAATTTGAACTAAAATATAGCCTAATGAATCTTTCATGCGAAACCTGGTTAGGATTATTATGTCGCCTAATGTCATCCATCGAATAAGGGATGTTGGCATGCCAACACATGCCACGATTCCCCTTATGAGACGTTGGGTGACTAGTCATTTTGTCTCAAGCTTCGTATCAAGTGATCTTTCTGTGTAACCCTAGTTGTCGTTTAGTGTTCTATTTAAAAAAAAATGTTGTTTTATTTTTTCCTTTTATTTTGGGCATTACATTCTAGTATCAGAGTGCAGTTTCTACTCTAGAAACCTAAACCCATTACATTTTCCAACTCATTGTTTATTTTCTACCTTAGTGTAGGATGCCTCCAGTCATGCATAGTGCTCTCTGACATCGACAAAGAGCCAGAGGTGGCCGTGTGGTAGTAGAGGGAGTAGAGCAGGTAGTCGAGGGAGTAGGTGATGAATAGGGGCCCCTTCCTTTGCCACCACCTAATCCCAACTAGGATATCCTTAATGCACTAAAGAATATAGCTAGAATTATTATGGATAGATTGCCTCTAGGAGGTCAGTAGGATGTGGCCCGAGAGTAGAGGAGTCCTCCTAGATGGGTTGAGGAGCAGGCATATAATCATGAGGACAAGTTTGTTCACATGCCAGAGCCACCACCAATGGTAGTGCCGAGAGTGCCCCATGATATAGGGGACCAGATCAGAGACCTCATTCAACTAGAACCACCAACCTTTTCAGGATCCATGGGTGGGACAAAAGCTGAGGCTTGGCTTTTGAGCCTCGAGTGTTGCTTTGGGTTGCCTCCTAATGAGAGCAACCTTAAGGCATGCTTTGTAGTTCACATGCTAAGAGGGACTACCTCTACTTGGTGGAGGTAGGAGGAGTATAAGAGACACCTTGTCATAGATACCCTGACATGGGAAACCTTCTTGGAGAGATTTTGAGCCTGATATATGTCAGAGAACTATCGACAACATCACATCGACAAGTTTCATGACTTACAGAAGAGAGGTCTATTAGTAGCACAGTATGAGAGAAGGTTTCTCAAGCTCCTCCCTTATGTAGATTACATGAAGGACGAGAAACTTTAGATCAACCACTTTATTAAGGGGTTGAACTATGCTATAGATGATAGAGTGTAGATGGTACCTTCAAGAGACTTACACGATACCATAGAGAGGGCCATGATCATCGAGGAGATCCATAATAGGTCTCATGATGCATGGGACAAGTCACAAAACCATAGTTCCACACCAAAGTCTTCTGGTTTCCAGAAATCCCACTAGAAGGGAAATCATAAGAACTCCTTAGGGTCTTCTATAGCACGTCAGCAACAACAGTCTCAACAGAGCTAGAGACAAAGACCTCCATAGGGATAATAGGGCTCTATGCCCAAGTAGTGGCATTCACAGAGATCTTGATGAGATCAGAGAGCTCAATCTCATACATCGAGATGTGAATAAAATAGATCTAGTATGATAGGTAGACATCAATAGGCCAGACCTCAGGGGATTCATATCCATGCTAGAGGTCTATGAGACACATGTGGTGCTATGGAGCACATTGGTAGGGACTATCCTATAGGTCATCCAATCGATAGTCAGAGGGTGGCATCTTCAAAACCTACCGTAGGAGACATGGGAAGATCCCGTAAAGTATTTATAGTTGTTGATAACTGCAAGGCTGAGCATCAGGCCACAATCATTTTGGTTGTAGAATGTTAATATGATTTAGAACAATAGAGAGGGGGAGTGAATTAGTTGTTCTTCAATCTAGATGTATAAAGCAAACTTCAGAAACTTTTCCTTAAATCAGATCTAACAACCAAAACCAACTTGGTCATCACTGATTCAATAATAGAAACATATAACATTGCAGTCCACTACCTAGCTGTATCTAACTTGTAAAACACAAAAATGTCTAAACCAAAACATTCACACAAGCATTGACACTAGGATTTATAGTGGAAACCCAATCTGGAAAAAAACTACTTTGTAACATGCTACTATTATTTTCACTCTTCTAAAGTGAGCTCGGTTAAAAGCCAACCTTGTCAAAGGTTACAATACACACTGTTAGGTGTGACCCGGTTAAAGGATTTTAATTACCCTATTAAAAGTGAGCCTTGTTATAGGACTTACATACACTCCAATAGAATGCAACCTTGTTCAAAGGATTTAAACATATGACTGTTAGGTCAACCTCTGTTAAAAGGATTTTGACTGTTACAATGGTTAGAAAGTAGCAACAGTATTGATCTGAAAAACATACAAACCACTTTGCAAATATCAAATCCAATTCCATACACAAATACTGGTTTACTGACTTCAAAACTTTTCCATCTCCATCTCTGATCTGCTCGGAACTTTTCTTCAAGCAATCACCACACTTCTCCTTTAACCTTTTCTGCTTATACAGCCAATAACATCTACTGATCTTCTAGCATCCTCTGTTCACCCATGCACACACATACCTAATGCTCAGTTCCCTTAATACTTCCTCAATTAGGTTAACTCATCTTTTTCCCCTCAATCTCCTTCGTAGATCTTAGGGTTAGGTCAGATTCATTGAATCTACCCGCTTTATGTTCTTCGTCTCCTTTTCTAGAAACATCTCAAATCTCTTAAAGATTTACAATAGAACACTTTTCAGTGCATTAAATGCTTTCAAACAATCAATAAATAAAGTCAACACATTTTACATAATCCAAGAATTCAACAATGTCAGCTCCAAATCTGAATTCTCTTCAAATATAAAAATATTGATGCTCGGTCAATGCTGTGATCAACTGCTCGATCTTCAAGTAGAAAGCTCAGTCATTACTAAAAATGTTTCCTCTACTTAAACTATTTTACTTAGCAATTAACTAATGTTCAGTCAACACTAGAATTTTTCTCAGCATACACTAACTCGGTCGACACTAACATCACTCAGCTTGAACATGATTTCTCTATTTTTGCTCGGTCAAGCCTATCAGTTTATTCTTCAATCTTACTAAGATAAACAATACATTATCTCATCATTGTACAACATAGTCAAGTACACTTTATAGTATTAAGATAACTCAACCTTTCCTTAGGTGCTATTGTTACCAACCTTGCCTATCCCCATAGCAACACTCAAATAAATATGGTACTTTCCTAAGTAGCAATAGTCTTATCAGTTAAGATTTGACATCAATGACAACTCAACAATTGCTTCAAATGCAATTTCCAACAATCTCCCAATTTGGCATTGATGGCAACGCCATATGATATCACTTGAATAACACATTACCAACCAATCCAAAACTTATCCGTCCATTAGATTTTCTTTTTTAATATCCTTAGCTTCATTCTGATTTAGAATCTATAAGCCTCACTTCTACGACCTTCAGAAATATCCATATCTCCCTCTATCCTGTTCCTTCATTTCAGTTCACCATCTCCTTACTTTTCCTTTCAGTATCATGGGTTATTAAATCATCTCAGTTCATCTCCCTCTTTGATAAAAATGCCAAAGTAGCAACTAAAACATACATCCATCAGATGTAGATATTATCTATGTAGCTCAGTGTTTCTCCCTCTGTCATCTTACTTATGACTGATTCCTTATCTTTTCTCTTCTTCACAACTCTAGGCCAGTCCTAAAGTGTGACAATGTTATGCATCAATCTATCAGATATTCTACTATAGCATATTTGATGCAATGCTCCTAGCTTAACTAGGCAGTCTTAGTTAGGGGAAGGACCCCTAATTGACTTCTCAAATACTCATGTGCTTCTTTAGTTAAAGCTTTAGTGAATAAGTCTGCTAATTGTTCCTTTGTATTCACATATTCCATTTAGACTTCTTTGTCTTGTACCAATTCTCTCAAGTAGTGATACTTGATTTCTATGTGCTTGGTCTTAGTATGCATCACTGGATTCATAGAAATGTTGATAGCACTTGTGTTGTCACAGAAAATAACAACAGGTTTAGTGATTTCTTCTTTCATGCCTACCAACAATTGTTTTATCCATACCAAATTTGAATAGTTTACTGCAACAACAACATACTTGGCTTCAACAGAAGATTGGGAAATGCAATTTTGTTTCTTTCTTGTCTAGGAGACTAATCTCTATCCAAGAAAGAAAGCTCCACCACTAGTACTCTTTCTGTCATCTACATTTCCTACCCAATCAGCATCTGTATATACTCTTAGTTCAAATCTTTCATCCTTCTTGTAATATAGCCCATAGTCAGTAGTCCCTTTCAAGTATCTCATAATTCTTTTTACTGTCATCATGTGTTTTTCCTTAGGATTGGCAGAGAATCTTGCCACAATCCCAATAGCTAGTGCAATATCTAGTCTACTATGTACAACATACTACAATTTTCCAATCATGGATCTGTACAAAGTCTGGCTCACTTTTGTAGTATCATCATTCTTAGATAACTTTTGTCTAGTAGCCATAGGAGTACTCACTAGTCTAGAATCTTCCATCCCAAAAGTTTTCAGTATTTCATTAACATACTTAGATTGTGTAAAGAAAATTCCTTTCTTCATCTGATATACTTGTAAACCAACAAAGAATTTGATCTCACCAAACATGCTCATTTAAAATTCAATTTGCATTTCATTTGAAAATCTCTTACACAAAGCATCTTGTCCACCAAAAATAATATCATCCACAAAATTTTTTGCCAACAGGATACCTTTACCTTCTTCATCTTTCATGTACAGATTGCTTGTGTCATTTGTTCCTGAAAATCCAATCTATATCAAGTTGTTATGCACTCACTCATACCATGCTTTGGGAGCTTGTTTTAATCCATATAGTGTTTTTTTCATTTTGCATACCATGTGTCTTCTGTTTGGATCAATAAAACCTTTTGGCTATTCTATGTAAACTTCTTCTTCTAGTATACCATTTAAGAATACAGACTTGACATCCATTTGATAAACCTTGAAATCTTTATAAGAAGCATATGCAAGAAGAGTTCTTACTCCTTCCAATCTAGCTATAGGAGAAAATGTCTCCCAATAATCTATTCCTTCTTCTTGTGCATAGCCTTTGCATACTAGCCTAGCTTTGTTCCTAGTTATTTCACCTTTTTCATTCAACTTATTCTGGAATACCCACTTTGTTCCTATAACATTTTTGTTTTCAAGTCTCGACACCAGAGTCCAGGTATCATTCTTCTCTATCTAGTCTATTTCTTCATTCATTTCTTGTATCTAGTCTTCATTGTCTAATGCCTCTCTAGTTGACTTAGGTTCAAATTCACACAGTAAACATGTTGGATCCATTGTCTTACTTCTGGTCAAAATTCCAGTATGTTTGTCTCCAATTATTTGTTTAGGCTTGTGATGTCTTCTTACATATTTTTCCAAAACAAGTTCATCTCTTCTCTCTTCTATTTCATCAGGTTCCTCAACAAGATTTTCAGATTCAGCTTCTAAATGCTTGGCAACCTCTTCCTGATACTTGACAACATTATCTTGTCGCTTGACATGTTCTTGTTCTCTTTCAGTACTATTTTCCTGATGCTCGACAACCTCTTCCTATCGCTCAACATTGTTTACCTAAGACTCAGCATCAGGTACAAGTTTATTACTTGCCTCTTCTTCTTCTTCAATATACACAAAAGATCTATAATCTTCTGGTTCTCTTTTTCTATCAACTTCATTTCTTTCTGCATACTCATCAATTTTTACATTCACAGTTTCCACAATTTTGTTAGTGTTAGAGTTCAAACACTTATAAGCTTTACTCTTTGTGGAATACCCTAGGAATATGCCTTCATCACTTTTAGCATCAAAATTTCCATTCTTATTGTCTTTTAATATGTAGCACTTTCTTCCAAAGATTCTAAAGTATTTAACACTCGGTGCATGCCCATACCATAATTCATAGGGTGTCAGATTTGTACTTTTCTTGATCTTTACCTAGTTAAGAGTGTAGACAGCTGTACTTATAGCTTCTTTCCAATATTTCTGTGCCACATTGTTTTCAATCAACAATGTCCTTGCACAAGCCAAGATAGATCTATTTCTTCTCTCAGCTATACCATTCTATGGAGGTGTTCTAGGTGCAGACATCTGTCTTTCGATTCCTCTTTCATTGCAAAATAGATTGAATTCATTTGATGTAAATTCTCCACCTCAGTTAGATCTAAGACATTTCAGGTTCCTACCTATCTCCTTCTCAACCTTAGCCAAATACCACTTAAATAATTGAAAAGTGTTAGATTTTTCTTTTAGAAACATTACATGCATCATCTTGGTATAATCATCAACAAACAAGATAAAATATCTAGCACCATAGTAACTTTGTACACCCATAGGTCCACAAAGGTCAGTATGAATCAAATCTAAAATGTTATCAGAAGTAAAAGATTTTCTGTTAAAACTTGACTTTGTCATTTTTCCTAATTGACATTCCTTTCACATCGCATTCTTAGGTTTCTTCAATCTAGGTAGACCTCTTACTTTCTTCTTCTTACTTATTTCTACTAGATTATCAAAGTTAACATGACATAGCCTCTTATGCCATTACCAAATGTCATCAAGTTGTGCAACCATACATGCTTCTTTAGATAGGTCAAGATAGAACAAATTACCTCTAGTCTGTTCTCCACTTCCAATCAATTCACTAGTAGCATCAAATATTTTAGCTTTCTTGTGATGAAATTCCACTCGGTAACCAATGCTATTGAGCTATGCAACACTTAGCTGATTATAATTTAGATCTTCAACCCAATATGCATTTTCACAAGAGATCTCATTAGTCAGTTTAATCAAACCTTTTCCTCTAACAGGACATGGTGCATCATTACCAAATTTTACATTTTTACCTCTATAATGATGTAAGGTCTCAAACTTACTCTTGTCACTAGTCATGTGATGTCAACAACCACTGTCAATAATCCATTTTTCATTCTTGTTCACATAGGAGATCAATGCAGTTTTCTCATCCTCATTAGATTCATCTTTCATTGCAACAAATACTACCTCAATTTCAAAATCATCACTATCAGTGTCAGTTTCTTCTTCAGCAATGTAACAAGATTTCTTACCTATTCCTTTGTAGTCTTTGTACCTTTGGTAGCTTCTATCATCTCTTTTGTCTTTGTGTTTTCCTTTTCATTCTTCAACTTTATCATTCCTGTCAGGACATCTAGTAGCTATATGACCAACTTTGTTAAATGCAAAACATATAATAGGGAGTTTACCTTTATATTTTCCTTTTCCCCTTCTCTGTCTTCTAGCCATAAGAGCTTCTAGATCTTCAAGTTCTTCATTAGAAGTGTCACTGTCACTTTCACTTTCACTTTCACTTTCACTGATGCATCTTTCTTTCTCTTTCTTTGTCTTGTTCAGAACTAATTGTGACTTAAAAGCAGATTCAACATTACCAATACTACCAACAGTAAAGTTATCATAGTTAGAGAGTTCAAAAGCAGTTAGCTTGCCAACCAAACTTTCCAAAGTAAGCACATTTGTATAGTTACATCTAAATTCTTGAATAGAAGAGATCTTAATAGTATATATAGGACAAAAAATTCTTAGTACTTTACCAATTATATTTTCATCCTCAATAGTCCCACTTGCTCCTCTAATAGCATTCACAACTTCTTTTATTATACCACAATATTGTGCAATGTTCTCACCTTCTTGCATTCTCTTTTCATCAAACTTACCTCTAAGACTCTCAGCCTTAGCTTTCAGTACATTTATGTCACCACCATAGATCTTTGCAAGAGTGTCCCACATCTCCTTAGCACTTGTGCAATCCTTAATGTCCTCAAATTTTAGATAGCTTAGGGCAGATGCAATTTCTAACATTGCCTGATTATGTTCTTTCTTAGCTCTCATTTCTTCAACAGTCAAAGGTGCAACACGTGAGACATAGTAATTCTCAATGTAGTACTTTGTAGAATCACCAATACTAGCTAGATGCAGCTTCATTAAGCTTTGCTATGCAGGGAAGTTTTCCTTATTCAGCTTCGGTACCTCCTTCTTATACATCCTGATCATTTTCTTCAAGCCCCTTTAAACTTGAATTTTGTAAACACCAATAATAAGAAACACAACTCTGATACCAATTGTTAATATGATTTAGAACAATAGAGAGGGGGGGTGAATTAGTTGTTCTCAAGTCCAGATGTATAAAACAAACTTCAAAAACTTTTCCTTAAATCAAATCTAACAACCAAAACCAACTCGGTCATCACTAATTCAATAATAGAAACATATAACATTGTAGTCCACTACCCAGCTATATCTAACTTGTAAAACATAGAAATGTCTAAACTAAAACATTCACACAAGCATTGACACTAGGATTTATAGTGGAAATCCAATCTGGGAAAAACCACTTTGTAACATGCTACTATTATTTTCACTCTTTTGAAGTCATCTCAGTTAAAAGCCAACCCTGTCAAAGGTTACAATACACACTATTAGGTGTGACCCAATTAAAGGATTTGAATCACCTTGTTAAAAGTGAGCCTTGTTATAGGACTTACATATACTCCATTAGAATGCAACCTTGTTCAAAAGATTTAAACATATGACTGTTAGGTCAACCTCTGTTAAAAGGATTTTAACTGTTACAATGGTTAGAATGTAGTAGAGGTATTGATCTAAAAAACATACAACTCACTTTGCAAATATTAGATCCAATTCCGTACACAAATGCTAGTTTACTGACTTTGAAACTTTGCCATCTCCATCTTTGATCTACTCGGAACTTTTCTTCAAGCAATCACCACACTTCTCCTTCAGCCTTTTTTGATTATACAGTCAATAACATCTACTGATCTTCCAACATCCTTTGTTCACCCATGCACACACATGCATAATGTTCAGGTTCCCTTAATACTTCCTCAATTAGGTTAACTCATCTTTTGCCACTCAATCTCCTTTGTAGATCTTAGGGTAGGTCAAATTCATTGAATCTACCTACTTTATGTTCTTCATATCCTTTTCTAGAAACATCTCAAATCTCTTAAAGATTTACAATAAAACATTTTGCAGTGCATCAAATGCTTTCAAACAATCAATAAATAAAGTCAACACATTTTACATAATCCAAGAATTCAACAATGTCGGCTCCAAATCTGAATTCTCTTCAAATATAAAAATACTAATGCTTGGTCAATATTGTGATGAAATACTCGGTCTTCATGTAGAAAGCTCAGTCATTACTAAAAATGTTTCCTTGGCTTAAACTATCTTACTCGGCAATTAACTGATGTTCGGTCGACACTAGAATTTTGCTTGGTATACACTGACTCGGTCGACACTAACATCACTCAGCTTGAACATGATTTCTCTAGTTTTGCTCGGTCAAGCCTATCAGTTTATTCTTCAATCTTACTAAGATAAAAAATACATTGTCTCATCATTGTACAACATAGTCAAGTACACTTTGTAGTATCAAGATAACTCAACCTTTCCTTAGGTTGTATTCTTACCAACCTTGCCTATCCCCTTAAAAACACTCAAATAGATATAGTACTTTCCTAAGTAGCAAGAGTCTTATTAGTTAAGATTTGACATCAATGAGAACACAAAAATTGCTTCAAATGTAGTTTCCAATAGTAGGCATGATTGGAGGTAGTAGCATTTCTATACCTTTTGATTCAGGAGGTACTAACTCTTTTATTATGCCTTTTATAGTGGAGCGTTGTGGGCTAGTGGCATCTAGGCAGGATGTTAGTTGGGAGGTTGAGTTGTTCTCAGATGCTAAGGTATCAGTTAGTTCCATGGTGAGGGGATGTTAGTTGCATATTGGGGACATGACCACCTTAGTTGACCTTCGTGTCACACCACTAGGATCCTATGATGTCATTCTTGGCATGGATTGGATTTATTCCCACAAAGCCAAGATGGATTGTTGATAGAAGAAAGTCGAGTGTTTGGATGATGATGGTGTGTCCTTAGTTATCTCAGGAGTTCAAAAACCTATATCTCTTCATATTATTTTTTCTATGTAGCTGAAGTAGTGCATGTAAAAGGGTTGTCAGTTGTTTTCCATCACCATCAGTGACATAAAGGAGGTCGAGAAGGAGACTTCCCTTGATGACTGCCCTATTTTGTAGGAGTATGTAGACATATTTATATCAGAGCTAGAGGGTATGTCACCACCTAGAGCCGTATATTTTCACATTGATCTCATACTAGGAGTAGAGCCTATATCTTGAGCACCCTATAGGATGACTACCCATGAGCTCAGCGAGCTCAAGATTTAGTTAGAGGAGCTCTTGGAGAAAGGGAACATTCATCCTAGTGTATCACCATGGGGTGCACTTGTTATCTTCATTAAGAAGAAGGATGGATCTCTTAGGTTGTGTATGGATTATCGAAAATTGAATAAGGTGACCATCAAGAATCGGTACCCACTTCCTAGGATAGATGATTTGTTTGATCAGCTTCAGGGTGCCCGAGTGTTCTCAAAGATAGAATCAAAGTCAGGGTATCACCAACTAAGGATTGTGGAGAGTGGCATCCACAAGACTACATTTCATACACGCTATGGCCATTATGAGTTCACAGTGGTTCCTTTCAAACTCACTAATGCTCCAGCCATATTCATGAACCTCATGAATGGAGTATTCTACTCATTCTTAGATAGATTTGTGGTGGTGTTCTTAGATGACATTTTGATCTACTCATGAGATGAGCATGAGCATGAAGATCATTTGAGATAGGTCTTGTAGTGCTTGAGGGATAATTAGTTGTTTAGTAGTTTGTCAAAGTGTGCCTTCCTTAGATTAGAGGTTCATTACCTAGTCTATGTGATATCAAGAGATGGGATCTCAGTTGACCCATCTAAGATTAGAGCGATTATGGATTGGTCGGCACCTACCAGTATGAAAGAGGTCAGGAGTTTCATGGGTCTTGCAGGCTATTATAGGCAATTTGTTGAGGGATTATCTAGAGTAGCCCATCCCATCACTTCCCTTCAGAGAAAGGGGAAGAAGTTTGAGTGGATAGAGAGGTGCGAGAGAGATTTTTAGGAGCTTAAGAGAGCACTTACTAGCACACCTATCCTTGTAGTACCAGATCCATCAACAAACTTCATTGTATGCACAAACACATCATTAGATGGGATATGAGCAGTGCTTATGTAGGGTGGTCGAGCTATTTCCTGTGACTCTTGGAAACTTAAGACTCATGAGATTAACTACCCTACCCATTACCTAGAGTTAGTAGTAGTGGTGCATGCTTTGGTGAGGTGGAGAAATTTTCTATTGGGTCATAGATTCAAGCTTCACTCAGATCATCAGAGTTTGTTGTACATATTTACTCAGCCAAATCTTAATGCTAGGGAGAGGAGGTAGATGGAGTTCCTTTGTGAGTATGACTTCAATGTTCATTACATCAAGGGTAAGGAGAATGTGGTAGCAGATGCCTTGCGTAGGAGATGTCATCAGCTTTTAGGTATGACTACTAGCATAGATTTGAGATGATGTATATTGCAGCACCTGTTTGAGGATGGATTCTATTCCAAGGTTTGTTAGATGGTTCAAGCTCAGAGACCCCTTGAGGGGAAGTTCTTAGATTATACCCTAGATTTTGATGGGCTTCTTCACCATAGAGGATGCATTTATGTACCTTCTTTCGGTGGGTTGTGTGGCTTCATTTTCCTTGAGGCTCATAAAGAACCATATGCAGTGCACCCCAGAGTCGAGAAGTTACATGCATATTTGAGACAACTTTATCACTAGCTAGGTATGAGGATGCACATTGTAGAGGTTGTGGCTAGATGCTTAGAGTGTCAGCGAGTAAAGGCAAAGCACCGCCATCTAGGTGGGCTTCTTTAGCCACATGTGATACTTGAGTGGAATTGGGATGTTATATCCATGGACTTTATTGTTGGTCTTCCTATGTCATCTTGTCACCATGATGCTATTATGGTGACAGTGGATAGGTTGACCAAGGTAGCTCACTTCTCACCCATTTGTACTACCTTCACTGCACTTGCAATGGCACATGTTTTCTTGAGAGATATTGTCAAAATTCATGGCATTCCATGTATGATTATATCCGATAGGGATTCTCTATTTACTTCATCTTTTTGGAGAGAGCTTCAGACCAATTTGGGCACCAGGCTCAATTTCAGCACATTCTATCATCCAGAGATAGATGGTCAGACTGAGAGAATCAATCAAGTGTTAGAGGACATGCTATGCATGTATGTGATGGATCATTAAGCTAGGTGGGAGGAGTACCTACATTTATTTGATTTTTCCTACAATAATGAGCATCATACATCATTGGGTATGTCTCCTTACCAAGCCTTGTATGGAAGATCTTGTAGGACACCGTTGAGTTGGGATAGCATGACAGGGTTTCTATTGGTCTAGAGTTAGTCAAACATATGGAGCAGCAGGTAGATCTAATCAGGAAACATCTTAGAGAGGCCCAAGATTGACAAAAGAAGTATGAAGATGCTAGGAGGATTGATAGGGAGTATTCGGTTGAGGATAGAGTCTTTTTTTGAGTGTGGCCGCATAAGAGCTCAATCCATTTTGGAAAGGGTTCTAAGCTGGCCCCTTGCTTTGTTGGACATTTTGAGATTTTGGAGAGGATAGGCTCAGTTTCATACCATTTAGCTTTTCCACCTAGCCTATTGCACATCCACGATGTGTTTCATGTATATGTTTTGATGAAATATATTTATGATGAGTCTCATATCATTTATTGGGATGCTTTACAAGTGGAGTTAGATGGACAACTGGCTTTGGAGCTCATATGTATACTGGCTCACAGGACCGTGGCCCTTCGAGGCTGAGAGCTAGACCAGGTTAGGGTTTAGTGGGATTGCTATGATGAGGTCACAATGTCTTAGGAGGACACAACACATATGACAATAGAGTATCCCCATCTATTCGATGAACTCCAAGAGGAATTTCATGCCTATTGGGGGAGGATGTGAGGTCCTACCCTGACCCATCTTAGCTCGACTGATGATTTTGCACTTGGACTATCTAGATGATACATTTTTTTGTTATACAATACCTATTTTGATTATGAATTCATATCATTAGACATTATATGATGATTTTACTTTATTGTATGGATGATGATGTTAGACGTACCTCTACATGCTTATGTTAGATTCATACTGACTTTATGATATAGAAAGATAATTGAATCCTGGAGTCTACATATTGATTTATGTTATCTTATGAAATAAGATGTTGAGTTAGTTATGATTATGGATTTCCTAATATAACGGTTTTGCATTTGACTTAGGGTTACTTGTTTAACTAAAATTGAACTTACAGGTGATGCTTATAGAAATAGGATACAATATGGTTTATGTTTATGTTGAAATTATGAAATGTAGTTTCTCAATGTATTCATATTTGAATGTTATTATAGATTCCATTTCTCTTTTGATATATTTATATATGCATTGATTTCATTAGGTACTAATATCTAAATCGAGTGTACATGATTATGACCATGGTTTTAAATGTGGGGAGACAAGGATGGGTCTATGTAAAAAAAGTATAAGGCCAAGGTCGACTCTAGGAAGAGAATGACCGTATTGTTATGTGTTTTTAATTTGTAAATGTGATGCATGAGTGGATGTTAATTATAAATATTTTAAATGCATAATTAGATGTAAATTAATCATGTAAATGTAAATGTGAGTATCCATTAGGCATGCCATCTGTGTAATTTAGTGGTGTGATGTGTACTCCTTTTGTGTTGTGTCACTTGACACTAGTGCTATGTGTTGGCATGCCTAAGTGGAATGTTTGACCTTACCTCACCCTTAGGTCACCTTGTGAGTCCCTAAGTATAGTTAGTGGGTTAGGGAACCAAGGCATGTGTCTCATCACTTCCCATTTTCGTGAGTTAACTTCACATGGGTTTTTGAAGGGTTAAATTGAGCCCTCGGGAGTGGTTAGGGTTAGTTTAAGTACCCCAATGCATGTACATAGGTATGGGGGTCAAATTTTACCATTTTCTTCACCCAAATCTCCCAAAAGGCCTCTCAAAGAGAGCCTTCTTTGAGAGTGACGAAATTGGGTATGCTTCCAAAGTTAGTCCCTCCCCCCATGTCTTGAATATCCTTCCATTTTTTAGTTAGGGGCATGTGGCAAGTTAGAAAGAACCATGGTATCTACCTTACCTTCATATGAGGGTACGAAAGAGAAGGAATGTTTTGCTAATAGGTAAAAGAGACTAGGAAGGAAAACACTTCTAGATTATGCATTCTAGATTTTAGAGGAGAAATCACCAAAGGAGATCTAGTGGCTTAGAGAAGGAGAAGGAAAAGCTAGGAAGGGGAAGTTTAAGCTCTTCATCAAATTCACCATTTCCATTGCCTTGAATATAGGTAGGTGCATCTATCATGGAAGTCTTGTTTATGTATTTGTATTGTTTAGTTGAAATGTTGTCAGACTATATTGTGTTATACTTTCAATTGTTTACATGAAGTTTATTTTTGTTTCCTCTTTGTTTTGGTCATGTGTATGTTATGGGAGTGCAAGACTACACTCATCCTTGGGAGGATATGAGAGAGTCTTGGGGTGAAGGGACTAGTTGGGAAAAACTTTTGTGCAGAAGTTGGATGTATGGGCATCCATGTAGCCTACTTGTGTTGTAAACTGGGGGCCATAAGGGTTATGAATTGTGCTTTATGAGATGAGCTAGTGTGTTGGGATTGAGCCTTGTGAAGGAATATTTTATTGAGAAGGAGTACTTGTTATTGTTTGAGTATGGCCTCTACAAAAGTTTGTTGCCACCTTCACTCATTGTTGGATCAAATATGATCCTATGTGAAAAACTTGGGAATGAGAGTAAATTGTGTTGTTTGATTGTTACCTATCCTTCCTTTTTTCCCTAGGTTGGGGGTGGCCATGTAATTGCCTTGGATAGGAGGTGAGCCTCCATGGTCATGTGGTAGATGTCTTCTTGCAGGTTCATGTGAGTAGGGGATTGAAGGAAAGCAACAAGTTTTTAGTTTTCTATGTGCATTTGATTTGTTAAGAAAATCCATGGATAAGGAAAATAAATATTTTTTTGGTAAAGTCCTATAAAACTTAGTGGTAAAATTTTTACTAAAAGTTTTTAAGTTGATTTAGAAGGGAAAGGGGGGACAATTGTATTTTCTAATTTTTAGGTATTGAATTGAGTAGAATTTCATTTGAAAAGCAAAAGGTTGTCATTAATAATTATTTAAAGAAAGAAAAATACTAGTGTATGGTAAATTTCTTTCATTGATATAGCTTTTGGAAGAGTGGTGTACACTACATTCAGTTGTTAAACAATTTTAATTTATGCATATAATTTTGGAGCATATCAGTTTGCTAGTTTTTACTTATTACACGCACACACACACACACAATATTGATAGAATTTCTTTCCATAAAAAATATAGTATTCAAAAGTCCAAATTGTTTATTATTTCCTTAAATTGCAATATTTGGTTAATGTTGTATATCCACCTAAAGAGAAATTCTGAAGATTGACTAAGTTGTAGACTTGCAGTAGATTTAGTGCTATAGTGAATTTTATACTTTGAAAAAAAGAACATGTAAATTATAGATGAGTACTATATTTTCTCATAGAAAAATTACTCCTCTTTTACATTAAACTCAATATTATGTTCAAAAGAAAATATGATCAATTAATGTAACAGAAAGAAATCTGAACATATGTACTTGCTTATGTAATCATTGGTTAGTAAGAGTAGATTCAAATTTCAAGTTAAGCATATATATATTCACAGCTAAAATTAACATTTAATCTATCCTGACATCCAATCTATAATACAAATTAACCCCTGGACTATTACACCATACAGATTTATTTCCAGAATTATTGGAAACCTATGTGCACTATTTGAAATCAATTTTTTTAATATCTTTAATGTGATATGAATATATATATATATATATATATATATATATATATATATATATATATATATATATATATATATATATATATATATATATATATATATGTTTAATGTTATTAGTAAAACAAAAAAAGGGGCACTATTTTTATTTAGTTTATTTAAAAAAAAAAAATTATTAAAAGAAAAATAAAATTAAGGGGTTCAACTAGGAGCCGAGACCTCCCTCCTCTCTTACCCCACTCACGGAGGCCAACAATGTTGTGCCCACTATGGGTGGCCACAACTGCCATAGTGGCCGAAGCCACTATGTGCGGCCGTGATCGCACACAGTGACCGTGGTCACTGTGTACAGTCACAACCGCAGCAGTGGCCGAGGGCACTGCGAGTGGCTGAAACCTCCCCACAGTGTGCAAGAAGGAGCTAAGGGTTAGGCTGAGGCTGACTTCAGTCACCGATCCAGGCCCTAATAGGGTTAAAACCCTTGTTCATTAACAAAAAAAATATACATATAATATTTTTTTAAAAACATATTTATAAAATAAAGAAATCCTATACTAATAAAATTAATATTTAAAAAAATAGAATGCATAGCAATGTTAATATTAAAAGAAAACTTTATCTTTTACCTTGCTATGGTAAAAACTAAGTAAGTTTAATGGATGCCCGGATGTAGCCATTGTAGGAGTATGGATATCCATTGAACCTCCTATGTCATATACATAAGAGCATATATGTGTGAATATACACACATAGGTGTGTATATGTACACATGTACACCTGTGTGTACAAGCTTGAAATTTCCTTTCTTCCTACCCAGAACGCTATACAAAGAAATGAGACAAATTAGGGTTACCTTTAAAGTGCAGCCTAACCCTAATTTTGAATTAGGGTTAGGGATCATCTCTTAGGAAATTTCTTTTTTTAAATTTGATAATGTAGGTGTCATTTAATTGTTATTTCTTAGGGCTTATTATATATATATATTTTTAAAAGTGTCTTTTGATTCTCACTTTTAATTTTGACAAAAATTTAGGTAGATTAATTTATATTTTCCTTTAGAGTTGAAAATTTGAAATTCAGTAATAAATTAAATATTCTTCATTTGTAATGTAAGCGTTGAAAATTTGATTAGAATACTTCTTCATCATTTATTTGATTTTGGCAAAGTAAGATTTAGAACTTTAAGTGTACATAAATTTTAAGTTAATTGGAGATTATGAATGTTCTTTTTAATTATACAGTCGAGGAAGGATAATTTAATTATCCTTTAATTATCGGCTATTTTTCCTTCAAAATGAATGACCCCTTATTATATAGGGCATTATTAAATGTAGATTAAAAGTAATTAAGATTTTAATTATTTTGATTTAAGCTATTTATTAATTCCATATTTATTTTGAATTAAGGATTATGAGTGGACACATGATTGGATTTAATTTTTAATTTTTGGAACATTTATTTTATTATTAATTATTAAATAATTAATGACCTTAATATTCCCCTTTAATAATTGGGTTTTATGGGAAATTAGTTAATTAATTTAAAATTTCTTAGGGAAAATATTAATATCTTAATTTGAATTATTATTACAAATACATTCTTTTCAAGGGGGTATGTCCCCTAAAACTTGATTTATCCTGAATCGATGACTTTATAGTTCCCTTACCCTAGTTTGAGTTAGGTAATATCCTTATTTCTTAATTGGAATTTGAACTAAAATGTAACTTGATGAATCTTTCACGGCAAACCTAGTTAGGATTATTATGTCACCTAATATCGTCCATCGAATAAGGGATGTTGGCACATGAGCACATGCCATGATTCCCCTTATGAGACGTTGGGTGACTAGTCATTTTGTATCAAGCTTTGCATCAAGTGAGCTTTGTGTGTAACCTTAGTTTTCATTTAGTGTTCTATTTAAAAAATAATTGTTGTTGTGTTTTGTCCTTGTATTTTGGGCATTACAGGCAGTAACTACTAAGGTGGCTATGAAAGAGGTGGATTCTGAGGAACTTTTACAATTTTGGAGGAGAAGGACATAGGTCATTTGAGTGTACACATGAAAATAAGAAAGTCGGTAGTAGTAGAAATGTCTTGGTGCTAGAAGACTCACTGAATGAACTAGAGAAGGAAAATAAATTCTCGGTTAGAAGAGATTTATGGAGTGAAAATAATAAGGAAGATATGGTAAGGAAAAGTTAGTTCAAGACTAGACGTAGAGTTGCTGATAAAGTGTGGAAGGTAATCATTGACAGTGGAAGCTTAAAGAATCTAGCATTTGAGGAAATGGTTGCAAATTTACATTTTGAAAGGTTGAAACACCTTAAACCCTATCAAATTTCATGGATCAAGGATGAGCATACACTATTGGTAAGTGAAAAATGTTATGTGAATTTTAAAATTGGCAAGTACTATAATAAGGTGTTGTGTGATATCATGCCTATGGAGTGTTGTCATACATTGTTGGGTAGACCTTGGCAATATGATAGGCATGCTATATATGATGGGAGATTGCATTAATATACTATTTGGACTGATGGGAGAAGAAAAATCTTGTTACCTTTGATTGAAGAATTTTATAGTAATGTTTACACATTTATGAAAGTTTTTTTGATGGAAGGAAGAAATTTTGTTAAGGATTTGAAGAAGAATGATGTATGTTTTGTTATGATTCCTAACAAATCAAGTGAGAAGACAATGAATAGTGTCCCTAGAGAGGTTGAAAAATACTCACCAAGTATAAATAGATCATTTTTGATAATGTACTTGATGGTTTACCATCGAAGAGAAGCATTGATCATTGTATGGATTTGATTCCTAGAGCTAGTTTTCCAAATAAGGCACCACATCAGTTGACACCTACTGAAAATGAAAAACTTAACTGACAAATATAAGAGTTGTTGCAGAAAGGTTTAATTCAAAAAAGTTTGAGTCCAGGTCCAGTACTTGGTGTATTAGCACCTAAGAAGAATGGAGAGTGGTGAATGTGTATTGGGATTCCAAAGAAATCAATAGGATAATGTTCAGTGAAATTTCGGTTTCCTATACCAAGAATGGATGACATAATGGATAGTTTGAGTGGAGAAAAGTATTTTATTAAAATTTATTTGAAGAGTAGATATCATCAGATTAGAATCAGAGAAGGTGGTGAAAGGAAGACTTCTTTCAAGACAAGATAAGGTTTGTATGTGTGGTTGGTTATGCCTTTTGGTTTAAGTAATGCATCAATTACTTTTATGAGATTGATGAATGAGGTTTTGAAGAAGTTCTTGGGTAAATTTGTGATTGTATAATTGGATAGAATTTTGATATTGAATAAGACCATAGAAGAACATTTGTTGCACATTAATTTAGGTATTGTAGAGATTGAAAGTAGAAAAGTTGTTGATTAATTTGAAAAAGTGTTCCTTCATGAAATATGACATTGTATACTTGGGATTTTTTTATTTTAGCTAATGGTTTGAATATGGATCCTGAGACAGTTGACGCTATTTTGAATTTGTCTACACCTGAAAATGCTAGTGATGTAAGATCATTTCATGGTTTAGCACGTTTCTACCGAAAGTTCATCAAACATTTTAGTGAAATTTATAATGCTATGATAGAGACTATGAGAGGAGATAAAAGAGAACTCAAGTGGACACATGTAGGGTATGTACAGGATCATGGTATGCCAAAAAGTGGCTATGTGAAAAAGAAGTCCTAATTGATAGACTCTTTGAAAAACAACTATAACTTTCAAACAATATAATATTTTTGAAATCTAAAATATACATCACATTCTATACTTCACCTAATACAATAATAATAAATAATTCTTCCAATTTGATGAAGTTTAGACTAAGTTAAGGTGGTCAGACACAAGAGTTTTTATATTTAGGAAAATTTGTAGTAGATAAATCATAATTAATTATTTACTTGGAAAAAAAACCAAAAAAATATACATCACATCCAGACACGAGTCTACTACTTTTATCTAGAATCTTATAAAAAAAAATTTATGGTTTGATATAAACCAATATCCTACAAGAAAAACTCTCACAACAAGTCTCCAACACTCTCTTAATTTCTCCACAACCAACAAAGAAAAGAGATAAAGGAATAACCATCTCATCTCTCACATGACATGCATGAACACAAATCAGTAATAAAAAACTCCAACCAATGTCAAAACCAATGTAAGTGAAACCGAACATCCATAAAGATAATCAATACAAAAGAGACCATGTAAATCATAACATGTATCATGTCCTTCTACAAACACCTCTAGATGCCAATTGTGCCAAGTATGATCTCCTCCATGAAACCCCAAACAAGAAGCCATAACAACACCCAAAACATACCATATAACCAATCATGGACATAAACCTCTCACAAGAAGATCAAACTCATAACCATGTTCCTAATCCAAGGAACATGGCCAATAAAACCATCTCCTACACCCAAACATGATGATTTCATAATAAAAATATATGCACAAGGAGATAACCAATTCCAAAAACATATCTAAAATGAACCCTATATAATTAACTCACACCATAGCTCAAGATCCATATCCATGAAAGATAAACATAAACATAGTGCACCTGAGAAGAAATAAAGGGATATACCTCTCAAGTAGTAAACTACTGAGTAGACCAAGAGTGGGGATTGGGAATGCTCATAAAGATATCCAAGTCTCCAACCAAGAATAATCTAAGAACTCTCTCCTCTCAAGTCCAGATCAGGTGAATGCTCCTCGGTCTTCCTCCTAAAACCATTAACCTTCCCAACACATACATCTCCAATCCCAAGATAAAATCAACATCACCTCTGTCTCTAAGTATCCATGAGCACCTATAACCAATCAATCCATGCCAACTCCAAATGCAACATAGAAATGCCATGAAGTATCCAGCAAATGATCAATGTACTCAATACTAAGAAACTAAACCAAGATCAATGTCACAAATCCAACCTAGGAATTATGATTGTAAACATGACAACCATGATCTAAACCATCTCACCCAAAGAGATACCATGCCATAACTCTAAATGCATATCAAGAGTATACCATGACATAATAATAAAATCATCCTAAAACCAAGGATAACATGTCAAATGAAAGCATAAATACAACCTTTACCAATAACCCCATGAGTCCTCAAGATGTCACCATCTCCACACACCATGAAAATAACCACCACCTACAAGTACACCAACAAATGTGAAAGACACTTCTACCGTAACAGGATCTAAGACACCCTCCAACATCTGCAAACACTAAATCCATATCACTACCAAAAACTCCCACTCGACTATGGAACCGAGTCACCCATGGCATCATGGTATCTATCTCCTACACCAAGAAGATAAAAAATTTCCAACAAATAAACTAGGAACCAATCTTGCATAGCCACACCATCACTATCACAAGCTCCCACTAAACTATGTATCCAAGCTATCCATGACATCATAATGACAAACCATCCTCTAACATGGGAATCAACCTAGGAACCAAACCATGAAAGAAATCAAATCTAGCAATCATGATCTCCCTAAAAGAAACCCAAAAAATAACCATGATCCTCAACCAAGAAGATATGCCACCATAACCAAAACATGAATTCGAACAAGTAATCATCAACCAAAATACCTTTCAGCATAACATAGTCAACCATAATCCTCCACCATGACTATACCTAGTAACAACATCTCATCGCCTCTCCATGAAGACAAATCAACAAATCATGTGATAAAAACCATGCCACCAATTTGAATATGTACCAATAATGAAAGATCAATGGATGTAAACAACCCATATCCAAGCCATAAATGCAACCTGTAAGTATAAAATGCTTACACAAATGCATAACTTGTAAACCCAACAAGCCATTATACATATCCAAATCAAACTTGATAACCATGTCAACATGAGACCAATCTGATATATAAACTGATTATAGAATGACATCAAATTCAAATCTCCAAAATATACCATGTCATACACTCACAATGTCACCATAGTCAATATAACCATAAACCTATTAAAATCAATATATCAACAAATAAATCATGTCAAACCTACACCAAATCTTAGCCAATGTGTAGATCTCTCCAAGAGCTTTCTGTCGACTATTTGAAGTCCAAAATCCAACTTCATACGCCCAAGTTATGCCCGTTTGAAAAAATCAGCCTCCTAGGCCATAAATACAAAAAACATGGATTCCAAAAAATATGCCAATATGCCCTCGAAAAAATAGATTTCCATTTTCTCTCTCTTGGGCTTGTTCCTGACCCCAAAATAACCAATCTGGGCATATTATATAAAAAAAATCAACTCCAATAGCATAAATAAACATTTTAAAATTTCAAAGTTTCTTATATAAAAAAAAAATTATAAAAAAATGGCAAACATTTTAAATATTTGAAAGTTTTTAATAAAAAAAACTTAATAAAAAAGTTTTGGGGTTAACCCCCGTGGGGGGCCCACAACCCACATCCACGTGGGTGGGCCGCACCCCATGAAAGAAAAACCCATTGCTGGTAGGGATCCCATTGTCAACACCCATTGCCAACGAGCTGACAGTGGGTACTGTCAGTGATACCACCATTGACAACCCCGTAGTGGGTATGAGAGATAGTGACATTTGCGGACCCCTCCTCCCAAAAATAAATGTTTTAATAAAAAAAATTTCTTTTTAATTTATAAACTTTAAAAACTCTTTCCCCTGCATACACTTTGAAGCACTTTTTAATTGTTTTTTTTGGATTTTACAAGCACCGATTGGTAGTATTTATTTATTTAAATTTTCTTTAGACAAAAATTGACAGCTATCGTAGCCTGCAAGTAAAAAAAAATTGCATTTTCCTTCAACTTGGCCGAATATGGGCAAATTTTATATCAAAATTCATGGCAAGGCCAACTTGGATCCAATGGTGAAGTTCATTTCTACCTAGAAGGTCATCTTTGAAAAGTCCCCTCCAAAACCCTCATTTAAAATGAAACAATCCAAAACCCTTTTCACCAATAGTTTTCCATGCCCAAAAATATGCCAACAACCTATCATAACATCAAACCCAAAACCCTTAGATCTGCAATAAACAACCTACAATACCCATATATATTTCCATCTATAACATTATTTCATGCATTCCCATGGATTCAACCTAGGGTTACAACACCACAAGCTGGCTCTGATACCACTTGATAGGAAACTTGCATACAACAATATGACATTTCCACATAACCCATTATAGATCTGAAGCAAATAAACATTTAAAATTCACATGCATGTGAATAGACAACATACCCAAAAAAATGTGACACAAGATATATCTCGGGAAACCCTCATGAGGGAAAAACCCAACCTCCAAAAGCATCTATCACCATGTATTATTCAACAAAAAACCATTGCAATACAACCATGGAAGTCTTCAAAGCCCTAGCCACAACTGAGCAATCCATGTGAACAAGCATGAATCCACACATCCCATGCCATGGTTCCAACTTTCACAAATGCTACCTTTGGCTAACCTGTTTCCACTTGTCTAACCTCAACAACTACAGTTGTGGTTTTTTTTATAGAAACAAGCTCCCACAAAACCACCAAGTGGCATTACATAAACCATGTGCTAAAACCTTGTGTTACCAAACCCTACTGACCCACATTTACTATTGGATACTTTATTTCCCTAATATTAAATAATTACATCAAATGATATCACAATGTTACAATACAACTCACAAAGAATATTTCATGGGAATCTCTATATGTTGCTTGTCAATCTAGGTGCAACATTTACATAATAAAAGAAACAATACAATAATAAACATTATTATGCAAGGTGTATAAAACCATTTTCTCAACAATTGACGCTGATTTTTTTTAGCAATGGAGAAAGTACAGAGTACTTAGTCAAGGTCAACCGAGTACTAAATGGGAAGACTATTTGATTCAAGAAGGTATGTTGTTTAAATGTATTCAGTTGTGTATATTGAGAGGATCAATGAGAACTAATTTGATAAAGGAGAAACATAGTAGTGGTTTGGCTGGACATTTTGGGATTGATAAAACATTGAATTTTCTGAAGGAGAGATACTTTTAGCCACAATTGTATAAGGATGTTGAAAAATTTGTGAGAATTTGTGGAGTTTGTCAAGTTGCAATGGGAGTAAGTGAAAATCCTAGATTGTATACACCAATTTTTTTTCCTGAGAAACCTCAAGGAGTGATATCAGTATGGATTTTGTTCTTGTCTTACCGAAGACAACAAGAGGTAATGATTGTATATTTATTCTTGTGGATAGATTTTCTAAAATGACACATTTCATACCCTATAGGAAAACATCAGATATAGTGCAAATAGAAGATCTTTTCTTAAAGGATATTTTCAGATTGCATGGATTGCCAAAGAATATCATCTCTGACCAAGACAATAAGTTTGTTGGTCATTTTTGGAAGACTCTATGAAAAAAGTTGGGTACCGAGTTGAAGTATACTTCTACATTTTATCCACAGACTGATGGACATACAAAAGTTGTAAATAGAAGTTTGGGTAACTTATTGAGATACTTAGTTGGAGATAAATCGAGTAATTGGGATTCTATGTTGGCACAAGGAGAATTTGCATACAATAATTCAATGAACAAAAGTACTAGAAAAACACCTTTTGATATTGATAATGGAAAATAACCGAGAGGTATATCATATTTGAAGAACATTTCTAGAGAAGAGAAGAGAAGTGTTGAAGTAGAAGAATTTGCTAAGTTCATGAAGACATTGCATGAGGAAGTAAAACATAAGTTGGAACACAGTAATTAGAAATACAAGGAAAAACAAGAAAGATCAAGAAGACATTAGAATTTTGTAGTTGGAGATGATGTAATGGTTCATTTGAAGAAAGGTACATTTCTTGTTGGAACCTATGGAAAATTAAAGATGAATAAATTTGGTCCTTGCAAGATATTGAGAAAATTTGATAGTGGAAATTCTTAAGAGATTGAGCTACATGATGACATGGATATATCACCTATATTAAACATTGAATATTTGTATGAATATCATGAATTTGATGAAGAAATGATAGTACTGAATGATTATCCTAAGAAATAAACAAAAGAAGTTGAGAATATTTTGGAACAAACAGCTAAAAAAAAGCACAAGAGGAAAATAGTATATGGAATATCTGGTGAAGTGCAAGAACAAACCATTGAAGACAATTCATGGATTTCACAATCTGAGTTAGATCCAGCTCGGGTTATACATACTGCATGATTCAAAAAATCACTTCAAAACAACCCCAAGTGTCTATTGTAGGAGTATCTTGGGGTCTTCGCAATCTTGTATCACCAAAAACATGTTAGAGTTGTTAGATGTGATTAGTAGCTACTTTTAGGCTCTCCATGAAGTATTCTTGTTTCCACAAATGGGGCTCAGTTGTTGCTCAATTTGGTTTTGGTTGCTCAGTAGTCTTTCTCACCTAGTGGTTTATTTTGAATCTTTGCTTAGGTTGACTTGTGCATTTAATTTTGATCGTGGACTTAATGGTTGCATCGATCATTGGGAATCTTGTGGACCTAAATTTGAGTCATCCCTTTCTCCAATGTTGGATCTAATGAGCTAATTGTTTGGTGGCCTATTGTATAAAAAGTAGAGATTTTCTAGAATTAGGAGTAGTTTTGGTAGTGGATTTGGGGGATAGAATATGAAGGTTGGCATATCCTTGCATGTTTGAGGACTATTTATATTTGAATTCTAATTTTATTGGCCATAATTGGAAAGGTCTTACAACTTGACATGTATGAAGTTTATCATGAATAATATTTGAGTAATATGCATTCTCTCTCTCCCTATCTTGTTTTCTTGCTTTTGAGTGCTATTTTTGCAAGCAGGTGTTTGGGTGTGCCTTTGGCCCCATCCTCCTCATCTCCTTGCGTCAGAAAGGTACAATTAATTGACAAAATTATTAAGGTTGGTGCTTTTAATTTACAAAAAATAATGGTGAAATTTTCTTATTTTGAGAAAATAATGGATGATATTTATAATTATATGGTTCATGTACTGAAGGAGTAGTGCTCCTAGGAAGTACAGTTGGGAGTAAGGTTTGCAAAAGGTTACAATGAAGGTGTCTCTAGTGTCATTGTTTCCTAGCTAGTAGATAATTTAGTTCCAATCCTTAGTTCTATTAGTGGTGTATGTTTGATGGATGCAAGATGAATCTCCCCACTAATTTCTTAAACATAGCCAAATGGGCTAAAAATATACCTTTACATTTTATTAAATATATTATTTTTTTACAATCTTTAATAATTTTTTATTTTTTATTTTGATTTTGTTCATTGTTTTGAATCAATATTTGGAACCATATTCTATAATCTATCCTCTTTCTATTCTATGATTTTTTTATTATCTTGATGATAGATCAATGAATATGATTCCAAATATTGATACAAAAAATTTACATGTACTATGCATAAATACATGTTGCTATGTTAATAGGTATAAATGTGTTAATGTGTATAAATATGTTATTTTTGTAGGCAATTAAGAACATTTGTGTGGTTGGCTTATTCACTAGAGGATTTCCACTTCGTATCTTGAAGGTGGGCACCATGACTGGAGCACAATGAGGCATATATGATTCTTTCAAGGGTCATGTAAAGATATAAGCTTTTCAGTATCCTACAACCTTGAATGATATTTTTTTCATTTTCATTTTCCCTATAAAATAAGGCTTGTTTTGTGGATAAATCCATAGTCCTACTTCTATAGATATGGCATTAGATTTTCAAATCCAATGCTTATCCAAACAATAACTCTCTAAAATCTATTGAACATTATCACAAGGCACTATAAATGATGGGTTTTGTTTTTCAAAAATGTCTTGTTTTCCTTGTTTAAATTTAATCTATTTTTTTGGAGTTCCTTTTGTGGTAATGCATAATATTTAAATCTTAGACACTATAAGGGTAGTAGTTGGACATTCTAGGGAATATATAGGGAGAAAGTTGGGTGTAATTGTTCTTGAAAGACTAGCTGGACTTTTATACATATTTTTTATAGAATTTAGGGCATGGTGTTGTATCTTAAGTTGTTATTTAAGGTACTAATGTGGGAAGCATTATTTTGTCTCTACAACGCTCTAAGGCTGGATTCAACCCCAATATAAATAGTCTAGAATCTAGAGTAAGGAGTGGTGATATTTTATTCTGTCATTAGATTTTTAGTGAGTAAAGAAGGGATTATTTGGGTTCTTATTATTTGATATTTTTCAAAAGGAGCATCAAGCATCCATGCTAAAATATATGGAAACTTTGGTTTGAGTAAACCTAACTAGCCTCAATCAACCTACATCAAATGGAGGACTGCAGAAATTGATAGCTAATAGAAATAGTGATTACTCTTGATAAATATATCATATTGATATCATTCATTATTATAAAAAATAGGTAGTAACAATATCATTTACTCTTGATCAATTTAAATAATGCATTTTATTCATCAAGTCTCACCCACCAAACCTTTTTTTTCTTGCCTTAGGTTCTCTAGGGGTGGTCTGAAGTCTCTATAGTCTTTTATCAAGAGGGAAAATCTTAAAGCCAAGATTTCCTACTCTATGGAAAACTGGGTGAGGATGGAAATAAACAATATTCATGCGAAGCTGGATAGGTTGTAGGAGCAATAGGAAAAAGAGTCTTGGGTGAGGAAAAAACTTGAAGAAAGCCTTTGAAACATCCTTTAGGGTAGAGATGATAAAATGGAGGCTTCCATTCTGAGGCTGAGGATCTTGAGTGGTCAAATGGAGAAAATGGCTAATAACAAGGATGTTGAGCAGCCAATGTTGGATAAAGGAAAGGAGGTGGCATCTTCTAAAGGCCTTGGGAAGCATACTCATGCCAGTCTAAGAAAGAAGGCTTCGACTCCCAAGACTCCCCTGGATCTCATGAAAAAGAAGGTTATAGTCATTGACGGGGAAGTGGATGCTACTTTTAAGGACCTTGCTTAGTTCTCCTTTTAGTTCTATTCTTTTCTATGTTTGTTTTTATTTGGGTTGTATCTTTCCTTTTGTGTTAGGTTTTGTTTTGGTTGCTAGGTCAGTTATTTTGGTTTCTTCTTCTTCCAACAATGTTCTTTTTTTGGTGATATTTTTTTAATATCCTTTGTAATATTTTGTAAAGGGTTTCAAGGTCCCCTCAAAACCTATTTTTTCCTTAATCCAAAATATTCCCTAATCTTAGATAGGAAATCTAGTTTCCATATCCACCACTATGGGAAAAAGCTTCCTTACAAAAGATATAACAGTTTCAATATAGATGTTTCAGGTGGCTTCAATCGTGAATATGGTTGTGGGAGAAAGAGTCTAGGATTCTATGCAAGAACACATGCTTGACACTTTCAGGGACATGCATGTCTCTTCTACCAATATTGGAATCTAAAATCACTTATTGGATACATATATTAGATGATTTAAGAAGCCAATAAACTAAGCTCTATATGTCTTCTTATGAAAACAACCTTTTCCCTTATATATGATAGTTTTTATTTTTATCCTTAATTCCCTAGAATATTTGAGCCAAAACAATTAAAGGATTGATTTGCAAGAAATGATAAGAATAGACTATAATGATTCTAGATATGTGTATTGATAATTCAATTGTGTGCTTAGGTTTTCCTAATACGCTAATTCTTCAAAATAAATTTCTTTGTTTTTTTGTTTCTAAGGAAAACATTAGTAGAATATACCACAGGGACTTCATTTGACAAGTTTTTGGTGAGTGGTATTTCATATGCTCAAGGAGTTATTCATGCGGAGAGGGAATAATTTGAAAGGGATAAAGGTTGGACCACAAATAATATGGAAACCAAGAAAACATCATCTGGACTGTTAGTCCATTTTCCTGTCAATGCAAAATCCTATGAAAATGGCCTGTTCCCTACAAATGTTTTGAAGTAATGTCATCCCACCCTGCTTGTAGTCACAATTTTATTTTGCGACGAAAATATACATGGTTTTATGATTTGTGCTCTTAGCCCTATGTTCTTCATGTTGTCACCTAGCTCCAGTTTAGATCACATCTCATAAGTCATAAAATCTAGGGAGTTATTCAGGTTTTAAGGGCTACAGGAGATAGTTTCAGAATTTGCCTAAGTGTCAAAAACCCACAATGTTTTTGGCTACCCACAGTGTTTTTGGTTTCCCTGCCACCTTTTGGTCTACATGAAAACCCTTGATGTTTTTGCATCCCTTTTTACCTTTGTGTCAATGTCAAAAACCTTGGATGTTTTCGATCCTTCACCGTTGTGAAAACCTTGGATGTTTTCGACCTCACACTTCTGCCCTGTTTGCTGGCGTTCCCTAACTGCGCAAGTCTAACTGGATGGTAGGCCTAGGTCTTCAGGGGTTTTAAAATTATTGGTTGTCACATGATTGCATGTCAGAAATTTTTGACATGCGACCATACGACCAATTAACACCTGTGCATGGGGCCCGTTGGTGATGGAAGTATTGTGGTCCCGCTGGTAGACTAGGAGGATGAGGTGGGAGTCTCGTGGCCTTGTCGCATGATCGCAAGGGCCATCTTTCAGCCATGCGACCATGTGAGAAGGGTGCCATGTTGTGTTGGGGCCCATTGGTGGGTGGTGATGTGGCATCTTCCTGATTGGTCGACAATGCGGTGGGTCCAAGATGTCACACGGTGCTGGTATTCACTTTTCATTGGCTAGCGGGTGATAAGGTGGTAGTCTTATGGCCTTGTCACATGATCTCAAGGGCCATTTTCATGGCTTGCGACCATGCGACAAGTTTCTTCCTTGCTGGGGCCCGGTGATAGGTGGTGGAGTGGGCATTCCCGATTGGTCAGCGTGGCAGTAGCAGTGGTGAATGCTAGCAGTTAGTCACATGTTCACATAGCCTTTTTCAAGGCTATGCAATCATGTGATTGACACTTTGTGTTAGCAACAGCAGTGGTTATGCAGCAAGGTAAAGGTCTACGAGTTGTTGCATGTTCGCATAGCCCGTTTCCTAGCTATGCGATCATGCGACAACTATTTGGATGTCGCCATTGTGGAGTTGGGTAGTGGGTCCTATCTGCTGTTGTCTTCATTGATTGAGGGATTTATGAGGTGGTGGTTGACTTGTCTGGGGGTCCCATGGTAGTTTTAAAGATTATATTGGGCCACCCGATTTGTCAGGAAACAAAGTGCATCTACGGTCATGTCTTAATGCTCTCTGTCATAACCGTTGAAATTCATTTTTGAATTTCCTAAGAAGTTCTAGCGATAGAAGGATTGGTTTTTATTACTTCTTCAGCCAGATTTGATTTGGTTGGTGGTGCCAATGGTTGTAGAATGGTCCAGTGAGTTGGGTGGTTGCCTGTGGGACTGGTACAATGTGGTGATGGACAAATTTTTTTGCTCGAGGCATTTTGCAGGTTTGTTTAGTTTGATTTGCATGGTAAATTTATGATCTTCCTATCCTTCTCAAAGATTCTTCTCAAGTGCGAAGATCATCCTTGGTCTGATAAACATGTGCTTGGTTTTCCCTCTAGGAGTTTTTAAATTTTGATGTATTTCTGGTTGGTTGAGGTGGGTGAAACTTTGACCCTAGTCATCCGTATCTTGTTGCAACCTATTTTGGGTTTCCAAGATGATTAGGGGGGTATAAATAGTTGAATTTCTGCCTTTGTGTGGGTTCCTTCTTCTACAAATTTTTGAGGAGAATTGGTTCCAAGTGAAGGCTCCTTTTTCTGTAGATATTTCTCTTTTTCTTTGCATATAGGGTGTTCTTCCTTCCTTTGTTGGTTATGAGAATATGATGCATATTGTAACAGATTTGTGTTATGTATGAGGATTTGATATACTCTTACTATTACCAAGCTATCTCCATTTGAATTCTGAGTCCATTAATCATACATCAAGGGTGTTTGATTTTTCTATTTGCATTGCCTAAGTGTTTGTAAGTGGAGTTGTCTTCGTAGAGATAACTGGTTCAGGGTTAGTGTTCATGTATGTATGAGCTGAGGTGTCAAAGATATTTCATGCTTGTCTTCCAGTGGATGCTACTCAATGTAGTATTTGTTTATAGGTCTCTTCTAAGGGGAGGGTTAAAATCCTTTAGATGGGTAATAACATACTTGGATACACAGGTGGGTTGTTAAGTTGAGGTTTGGTCATGGTGTGTGATTGATGTCAGGCATCAACACATTGAGTATATTGTGTTCTTATTTCATAGCTTTCTCTTGCAATAAGGTATTTGACTCTCTGGCCCATTGGACAAGGCACTGGTCTATCAGGGACTTAGGATATCTCAGGGGTCCTTTTAGCCCAACATCAAAATCATTCAAATACCTTTCCCTTTCATGTTGGTGGTAGTATTAGGAAGTTCTCTCTAGTCTTTAGACTCATTCTATGCAAGTAGGGTTGTTGCATAAGAATTTGCTTCATTGGGGTACAAGTTACCTGAAGGGGTTTGAAGACTATTCCACACTAATGTATCTGCAGGCCTGTTGTTTATCATGAGGTGTCTTGAGTGTGCAGATAAGGCAATACCCACCTGAGTGAATGTGGAGCTCAAAGAAGAAGGATGATTTCTCTCTATCCTCATCAATTGGACTATTTTCCTTGTCAAACTTGAATGCCTAAACTGAGATTCGAGCCCATCTATTGATTCAAGTTTGGTCCTGCAAGGAAAAGATCCAACAAAATGGTGACTCTACTAGGGAGGGCCATTGGAAAGAGTCAGATATAAAAACAAAGCATTTGCTAAAATTTCTCACCTAGTTGTGAGTGGCGGCTCTGATTTTTCTTTGTTTGATCAGTGCATCTTCTGATAAATAGTGCATGTTTACTTGGTGAGTTTTGGTTGATTGGAAGAGATACTACACAAGACATACTTTCCTTTTCAAGGAGGTGGTGACTCTACACTACAAAGAACTTGATGGAGCTACAAGATGAGCTCTAGAGCTGCCCTGCCTTCTAGTCAACAAAGTCTTTTGCTGCAAAACTCGTAGGTATTTTTCAAGGTCTAAATGTCTCCTTATTAAGTGATCAAGCACTAGGAAAAGGAATAAGGTGTGAGTAGAGGTTTGCATACTTCAAGTTTTCAGTTGCATCTCTGCAAAATCTTATGGAAGTACTGCATTAAGTTGTAATGGGTAAGCTTGAGGAGGAGCTTGCATTTCTTGAACAAGGCATCCTTAGGGATTGCATAAAATTGGTAAGATTGAAGGTGGGGTGAAGATAGGATCTATCCATATCTCTTTTTTATGATAGATTTTGTGGTGCACATGATGAGCTTCCAGATGATGTTGAGTTTCCTGAATCTGAATTCATTGGTTTATTCCTAGAGCTTTCTTTTCCTGAGTCAACTAGTTGGTCAGATGCTTTGTGGGAGGAGTGTTATGGATGTATCAGGGATTGGGTACTTAGTGATGATAGTCTTGAGCTTGAGGATGCACTTGGGGTTTTTCTCTTTGGTACTAATATTGAGAATGATGGAAGTTATGAAGGAGATGTGTCAAGTGATGACACTCTTTCTTGCAATCATGAGAGTGATGCTCTTTCTCAGTATGGGGCAGAAAGTTTATGCAGTCAATCAAATGAAGAAAAGGATTGGATTGATGAATATGTTGCTGATGACTGTATGTCAGAGGAGGGTGTTCTTGTGGACTATTGCTCACTTCATAGTGAACAAATTTTAGATCTCCTATCTTGTGAATATCTCAGGTATGCAGGGAGGGATGACTCTGAGTTCCTACATCCAACATACATTGATTTTGACTAAGAGCATGAGTCAATAGGTTTTGACTTTGACATGTGTGCCTCTGATTCTTTTTCTACCCCCACATTACTAGATAGCAACTAGGTACAACATGATG
Source organism: Chamaecyparis obtusa (assembly GCA_027943335.1). Classification (NCBI taxonomy): domain Eukaryota; kingdom Viridiplantae; phylum Streptophyta; class Pinopsida; order Cupressales; family Cupressaceae; genus Chamaecyparis; species Chamaecyparis obtusa. The sequence goes on from BSBK01000582.1 coordinate 1,199,099, forward strand.
ATGAAGTCATCAACATTTGTTTAGCTTCAAGCAATGCAGATATCCCTAATGTATGTATTGATGTTTTCCCTCCCACCCACCAGCAATTTTTGGGTTTGTCAAATGTTGACAAGATGCAGGATACTCATATTTTTGATGATTCATGTTCATCAGAGTTCTCCTCATGTGGTTGCCCCGCAAAAGAAGTGGTTGAGGATTCATACTCATTTCCTTCTTTTTCCAGATATGATAGTGAAGAAGACCTTCACTTGGTTCATGATCTAGTCAGTGAGGATATCATTGATGAACCAAGTTGCTTAGTGGCTGAAGCAATACATGAAGGTAAATCAGAGGATTCAAGTCCTTCTCAGCCAGGTAACCATATAGTAATGCATGATGCTCCATATGCTACATTTTCTGGTGCATTACTAGATCAAATTTTTGTTTCCAGTCATCAGGAAGAAGTAGATGATGTTCCCTACTTCTTGGCGTATGAATATGAGTGTGAATACAATAGTCATGACTAGAAAAAACATGGGTAATGATCATTACATTTTCATTCTTCAGCCCATGGTTATTCACATACATTTGCAGCAGGATGATCATAAAATTTTTAGGTGGTGGGTTATGTATGTGGATGAGAATCAGATTTTTGATTCAGGAGGGTCACTGGTTTTCTTTTGGGGCCTTGAGCCTGGCTGTAAATGCTTGTAAATTCTATAAATATCTTTCCCTTTCCTGTTGTGTGTTTCTTTCCTGGTCTGTTCCCTGTGTTTTTTGAGGTCCCTTATTTTTGTCGTGTGGGTGGTCTGCTTTCCCAGAGATCTGAATTTTTCCCATGCCTACAAGAGGCATGCATCCCCAACTAGAGCAATTGCTAGTCCATTTTCCTGTCAATGCAAAATCTTACAAAAATGGCCTATTCCCTGTAAATGTTTTGAAGTAATGTCATCCTGCCCTGCCTGTAGTCACAATTTTATTTTGTGATGAAAATCGACATTGTTTTATGATTTGCACTCTTAGCCCTGTGTTCTTCATGTTGTCACATAGCTCCAGTTCAGATCACATCTCATAAGTCATAAAATCTAGGGAGTTATTCAAGTTTTAAGGTCTACAGGAGATAGTTTCAAAATTTGCCTAAGTGTTGAAAACCCACAATGTTTTTGGCTACCCACGGTGTTTTCGGTTTCTCTGCCACCTTTAGGTCTACATGAAAACACTTGATGTTTTCACATCCCTGTTTAGCTTTGTGTCAATGTCGACAACCATGGATGTTTTTGATCCTTCACCATTGTGAAAACCTTGAATGTTTTCGACCTCGCACTTCTGCCCTGTTTGCTGGCATTCCCTAACTATGCAAGTCCAACTGGATGGTGGGCCTAGGTCTTCAAGGGTTTTAAAATGATTGGTTGTCACATGATCGCATGTCAGAAATTTTTGACATGTGACCATGCGACCGGTTGACACTTGTGCATGGGGCTCATTGGTGATGGAAGTATTGTGGTCCCGCTGACAGACTGGGAGGATGAGGTGGTAGTCTCGTGGCCTTGTCGCATGATTGCAAGGGCCATCTTTTGGCCATGCAACCATGTGACAAGGGTGCCACATTGTGTTGGGGCCCGTTGCCAGGTGGTGATGTGGCATCTTTCTGATTGGTTGACAATGCGGTGGGTCCAAGATGTCACGCGGTGCTGGTGTTCACTTTTCATTGGTCGGTGGGTGACAAGGTGGTGGTCTTATGGCCTTATTGCATGATCACAAGGGCCATTTTCACAGCTTGTGACCATGTGACAAGTTTCTTCCTTGCTGGGGCCCTGTGATAGGTGGTGGAGTGGGCATTCTCGATTGGTCAGCGTGGCGGTAGGAGTGGTAAATGCTGGTGGTTTGTCACATGTTTGCATAGCCTTTTTCAAGGCTATGTGATCATGTGACTGACACTTTGTGTTAGCAGAGGTGGTGGTTATGTGGCAAGGTAAAGCTCTGCGGGTTGTCGCATGTTCGCATAGCCCATTTCTTGGCTATGCGATCATGTGACAACTATTTGGATGTCACCGTTGCGGAGTTGGGTAGTGGGTCCTATCTGCTACAGTCTTCATTCATTGAGGGATTTATGAGGTGGTGGTTGACTTGTCTGGGGGTCCCGCGGTAGTTTTAAAGATTATATTGGGCCACTCGATTTTCCGGGAAACAAAGTGCATCTACGGTCATGTCTTAATGTTCTCTATCATAACTGTTGAAATTCATTTTTGAATTTCCTAAGAAGTTCTAGCGATAGAAGGACTGGTTTTTATTACTTCTTCAACCATATTTGATTTGGTTGGTGGTGCTAGTGGTTGTAGAATGGTCCAGTGAGCTGGGTGGTTGCCTGTGGGATTGGTACTGTGTGGTGATGGACAAATTTTATTGCTTGAGGCATTTTGCAAGTCTGTTCAGTTTGATTTGCATGGTAAATTTATGATCTTCCTATCCTTCTCAGAGATTCTTCTCAAGTGCGAAGATCATCCTTGGTCTGATAGACATGTGCTTGGTTTTCCCTCTAGGAGTTTTTAAATTTTGATGTATTTCTAGTTGGTTGAGGTGGGTGAAACTTTGACCCTAGTCATATGTAGCTTGTTGCAACCTATTTTGGGTTTCCAAGATGACTAGGGGGGTATAAATAGTTGAATTTTTTCCTTTGTGTGGATTCCTTCTTCTGCAAATTTTTGAGGAGAATTGGTTCCAAGTGAAGGGTCTTTTTCCTATAGACATTTCTCTTTTTCTTTGCATATAGGGTGTTCTTCCTTCCTTTGTTGGTTATGAGAATATGATGCATATTGTAACTGATTTGTGTTATGTATGAGAATTTGATATACTCTTACTATTACCAAGCTATCTCCATTTGAATTCTGAGTCCATTAATCATACATCAAGGGTGTTTGATTTTTCTTTTTGCATTGCCTAAGTGTTTGTAAGTGGAGTTGTCTTCATAGATATAACTGGTTCAGGGTTAGTGTTCATGTATGTATGATCTAAGGTGTCAAAAGATATTTCATGCTTGTCTTCCAGTGGATGTTGGTCAATGTATTATCTATTTATAGGTCTCTTCTAAGGGGAGGGTTAAAATCCTTTGGATGGGTAATAACATACTTGGATACACAGGTGGGTTGTTAAGTTGAGGTTTGGTCATGGTGTGTGATTGATGTCAAGCATCAACACATTGAGTATATTATGTTCTTGTTTTATAGCTTTCTCTTGCAATAAGGTATTTGACTCTGTGGCCCATTGGACAAGGCACTGGTCTATTAGGGACTTAGGATATCTCAGGGGTCCTTTCAACCCAACATCAAAATCATTCAAATACCTTTCCCTTTCATGTTGGTGGTAGTATTAGGAAGTTCTCTCTAGTCTTTAGACTCATTCTATGCAAGTAGGGCTATTGCATAAGAATTTGCTTCATTGGGGTACAAGTTACCTGAAGGGGTTTGAAGACTATTCCACACTAATGTATCTATAGGCTTGTTGTTTATTATGAGGTGTCTTGAGTGTGCAGATAAGGCAATACCTACCTGAGTGAATGTGGAGCTCAAAGAAGAAGGATGATTTCTCTCTATCCTCATCAATTGGACTATTTTCCTTGTCAAACTTGAATGCCTAAACTGAGATTCAAGCCCATCTATTGATTCAAGTTTGGTCCTAGAAGGAAAAGATCCAACATGGACAAGATGAATATGACCAATAGACTTATAGAAGACACATGAGGCTATTAAACAATATTACAAATCTTAAAGGGGGACATTATCTATTAGTCCAACACTCCCCCCCTAAGAATCACCTAAGGGGATTTGAACCTATGACCAAGCATTGATACAAATTGTTACAATTAGTGGTTGTCATTGTACTGATAGACTTATAGAAGATACAAGAGGATATTAAACCATGTCACGATTCTTGAAGTGGGATGTTGGTGTTAAGTCCAATAGAATATGCACCTATTATCTATTCATAGGATACTATTTCATATATTACATCTCTTGATATGATGTCTGGGAAAGTCCTACTCATGAATTCAACCTACAATTTTTTCTTTGTTGTTTGAATAAATTTATTCTCTACTAGTTTCTTTAATTGAGTTATAAGCCTTCATATACACAAGATTATCATAAAAAAGTTTTGTGTGAGAGAGAAAGTGGAAGGGCACAACCCTTACTAGTCCATTTAGGTTATTCAACTCCACACACCTTGGGGTCATTGTCACCTTTTTTGTTTACTAGATGGATATTCCTTTTAATTGTACCCTATAAGAGAAAATTCAAGCAACTCCAGGGTTACTCCATACTACTTGTTTCAAAGTATGGTTGATTTTAACTTACAAACCTTTTCTTCTAAACATGTATCAAATTCATATCACCTCTAACCTAGTTTACAGACTTAAAATGAATGTTATTTCAAGAGTCCTACAATTTATTTGAAAATACTTTAATAGCTAATGAATATTTATTCTGTATGAAAAGGGAAACTCAAATTTTTGAATGTGGTCTTGCTAGCAGTCTTTAGAAGTATAAATTGATAGTATTGAAGATGCTATCAATCTTTTGAAAAGTGTATTTTTTTTAAAATTATATGTCTATTCCTTGTAGCCCAAGAAAATTTCCCAATTGCATCAAAATATAGTATGCATTTACATGGTCAACACTAAACAACAATCTTTAGAAAACTATTGCAATTTAGTCATTTTAAAAGAGAAGGGATTAGTTTGTTTGGATAAGGATAAGAAGATTAGACAAGGAACAATCCTGAAAATGTTTCTTGTTATTGAGCCTCATGACCTTGATGAAATTATTGAGAAAGTAAAGATGAAGTTGTCCATAAAGAAAAGGTTAAACGTGTTGATGGAAATAAAATTAGAGGACATATTAGTGGAGACATAGGACATCCTATGTAAAATAATTATAGAGACTCGAGAAGATGTTCCAATGAAAATGGAACCAAAAACCAAGAGAAGGGAGGAAAGGTTATACATCAAGGATGATAGATTTCAATCTACATTCTTGGAATTGGATGTACACATTGGAGGAATTCCAATTATTCTTGATGCACACGTTGAGATGGAGATTGAACATAGAAAAGAAGAAGAGATTAGGATTATAGAATCAGAGAAGGAGGCGACTAAGAAGGTTGAAATAGTTTATGAGCCTATTGATAATATCCCTATGGACATCCCAGAATAAGACCACTTCAAAGAATAAGATAGCCAAGTTAAAGGAAGATGAATCTTAGTCTAATACATCTATGTCTACTCCCATTGGTAACACTGAGACATTATTAGCGAGAGTGACTTTACCGATTGAATATTTTGAGATAGATCTCAAATGACCAATTTATTTGGACACTTGTGATGAAGATTAATTGATAAGACTATTAGCAGTGACATTAGAGAAAGCTAATAAAAGATCCTTGCATAAAAATGAGAAAGGAACAAGATTAATGGCTAGATTAGTAAATATTTTAAGAAATTATTTCCCAAATATCAGATTAAACATTAAGATTCCACAAATGATCAATTGGAGAGTATAATTGATGTCTTTGACACTCACTTTCAGTCAATAGATAAAGCAAAAATGAACAAGGTATAGAAATAATTTGATGACAAGAGATTTAGAATCTTTGTTCATTAATTTTGTATGATAAAAATTCTTTGTATATAAAAGTAAATATATTAAGAATGTTATAGAAGAAGGAAGAAGGATATATATGATGAGAATAGATTCCTTTTCTCAAGTATTGAATGTAGACAAGATCATAAAGGAAACCAAAGGCAAGTTGTTGATTAAGGAAAATACTTTTGATTCATCAAAAGGATTTGCATTGGAGTACAAGTGAGAGGTAGTTAAAATGAATGATTAGATAAGATCTTTGGAGTATTAGAGGATAATATTGATAGGAAGGCATGATAACTCAATGGACTTAATTATTCCTAAGTTAAATCTTCATCAGAGGGAAATTAAGGATGCAAAGAAAGCTTATGAACTATTTAATGATACAAACATTCCCAAAGAAGAGAATGCAACCTATGCCATATGTGGGAAAATATAGATTTTGGACAAGTTTGAATAAATCTTGGGATATTGATTTGGCAGCTCTGAGAACAAGCTTCTCAAATATATTCAAGTATTTGTAAGTATGGAGGTTAAATATGAGGCGTGTATAGGACTTTGGTAGAATATTTTTGTGTTTGTACCCCACCTTTTCCATTAATGTCAAAGGGGGAGAAGTTCAGTAAAAAATGTATATATGAGTGATGCATATCAAATAGGGGAGTATTGTTTTGTTTTTTTGAGTATTGGCTTATTGACTGGACACTTCGTCATTTTCACTAAGTATTTCCATCAATGCCAAAGGGGGAGATTTTTGGCAAGAGAGTACTTTAGAATGGATGTTATATTGTCATTGATGGAAATAACATACATCTCTCCAAGTTTTTTTAATGGGTTTTTTTATAATCGATACATAGATGATTGAAATCAGCCATGTACAATAAGCAAAGTAGTATATGGGTTTAGTAATTACATCGATATGGATAGATGAATCGATATTATGATATGAAATTATGGATATAGTATCATGATAGTTAGAATGTTCTAAGTCTATAATTGTAAGTATTCTATTTGTTGAATTCAAGAGATATTAATGTTTGAGTATCAGGTTTCACAATGTTTGTCAGGGACAGGACATAGATGAAAATATTTCATTGGTTTTTGAATTTTGTTAGGAATATTTTTTTATGTTATTGATTATGGTTGAGATGAATATGGAATAACCATTTTTAATTTAGCATATTATGGAGTGAGTATATAAAGTTTCAGTTTACATGTTTCATATGGAAAGGAAACAAAGTTATATTTTTAGGTTATGACTTCATATGTGAGATCACGTTTTGTTTGCAAAGAGAAAAGAAGAATTTAATGTTATGAAATGTTGTTGCATGATGATAAATCAATAAGAAGAGACTATGTTGATGTGCAGATCTATGTTCAAAACTTTATCAGAATTGTATTGGCAATATTGCAACCAATTAGTTTGATATATGACTGTAAGTCGATATTTTGTTTATGTAATTGGCTTTAAGCCTTGACGTAATTTCATTGTGTAATTGAGAAGTGAGCTAAATGTTTTAAGATTTATGCAAGGCCATTCACATCTATTGTACTTATTCTCTTCATTGGACTCTTATTACTTCAGTGGTGAGTTATTTGTGGGTATCGTTCCCATTAGGGTTTTTCCCTTAATTGGGTTTTCCCTGAAAATAAATGATGGTGTTGTAATGTTCATGTTATGGATTTTGTTTTGTTTACTTGCATTTATATTCATTATTAAGTTATGGTTTCATTTTAAATTGTTGATGAATACTGATGCACAAATTCACACCCTCTCTCGGTGCTCCCTAATCCTAACAACATGGTCATTTTCACCCTAAGGATCCCATTAGTATGGTGGAAAGTGGATTTAACCACCTTAATAGTTCCATGAGAAATAGGCCCATTGGGGATAATGAAACTTTTTCTTCCCTGCTAACCTCAATGGTTTGAACCATTTTCATTTTTCCTTCAGCATCATCCAACATTTCAATAACAACAAGTACTACTAACTAACAATGGATTGGTTATTCTGATACAATATTAAGACCATAGTGACATCTATAAATTATTTCCTAACATTCCTTCCTTGTCATGAATAGAGAATCCTACCCCAATTTTGTTGCATTTAATGTATATACTAATATTGTTTGAAATAACATCACTTCTCTTAGTTGGAACGACATCACAAAGAAAGGAAAGATATAGATCCTTAAAATATACTTTGACATTTTAAGTTAATATCACAACACTTATATCAATATATATGACTAAACTTATATCACCTTTTAATTAATTAAATATGTTTACTTAGTTATATAATATGGGTGGCCTAGCAAAAAGTTGAGTCCCACTTTTGCTCAAAAAGTGGAAGTGTTTTCCCTTTTTTTAAAAATTTTATGTCAAATGATGTCTAAATTTGGGGTGCTTAGAGATTGAATCTTAAAAACTTTAGTAATTTAAAATGTAGCTTTTGGAGTCTATTTTTCAAATATGTAATTTATTTAAATACCCATATCGTATAAATTTGTTTTTAGTAGGAATGAGGACCATACCATAGCCGTGTACGACCATCATATTTTGACCTAAATAACTAAATTTTTTGCAAATCCTTCTAGGGAAATATACCTTAGACACCAAAGATTGATGAGCATATTTTTTGTTATTTTTTTAGTTAAGTTTTAATTGACTATAAAATATATGTTTTAAACCTCTAGTGTATGACCATAATTTGATGAAAATTTCATATTTTTTCAAAAAAAAATAATTATCTTCAAGAGAATCGTACGTAGATTGATGTCATATAATTTATTTTCCAAAATACCTAAAAAAACAATTTATTAAAGTTTTAGTGAACCTCACTATTTTACATTTAGGTACCACTTTTAACTAATAAATAATGCAAAAATAGTAAAAATAATCATATCACTATGAAATTTACATTTTTGAAATCAAGACAGTAAGAACTCTAATGGGGTTTTTCTCATAAAAAGGTACGATCAGGAAGGCCCTCAAAAAATTACAACAAGCATAACTATGGCATTCTAGTGCCTTAACCAAAATTTTGGAGGTCAAGGTATAGGCTTGGTTCCACCAAGCCTAAACCAAACCTATTTTGAAATAAAATCCAAGGCAGATGTGTGTTTCCCGCTCATGTCTTAAGAAACAGGTGCCCATTATTTAGATTCAAAAATGGGCACCTGTTTCTTAAAAAAAAATTGAAGTGTTAAAATGAATTTTTAGTTATAAAAAAAATTGAAATAGGTGCCGGTTTTGAAAAAAAATGGGTAACCATTTTGAAAAAAATAGGCACCCATTTTTTGAATTTTGGATTGGGCTCCCAAACCTAAAACGGGTACCCATTTTTAAAAAATGGGTGCCCATTTTGAGCAATGTCTTCTAATTCTACAAGACTTCTGCCGAATTGGTACCCAACTTCTTGCACTTACCCATATTTCCTGTATAGATATTTCTCTAATTAATCAAAATAATTCAGCTTCAATATTTAATTACATCACATTTATTTAATTATCGTAACCTTCTAACATGACATATTAATAAATTATAAAGACTTATATTTTTTTAGGCTGATACACATTCCAATATTGTTCTATGGAGATATATTAAATTTTTTACATCTCACAGCTAAAATCCAATAATCAACTCCTTTGTGACCCTTCATAAATCAACTACATAATTCAAACCTTCTCGCCCACTCACATTTCCCTTTAAGAATACATATACATTGATTTTGACCATATTAAAATTCAATCTTGATCATCCAGTTACATTCTTCTCAAATATGTACTTATTTGTATCTCCAAGAAATCATAGCACTACATCTATGTAACACCCCATCTATACTTAAAGATAAAAGATGATACTAAAGAAGATACAACCATAAACAAAACCACATAGAACCATAGTAAATTTTTTTTTTTATAATTACAAACTGAACATATAAATATAACAACTGCTTCTAAGAGCTTTATAGTTTTCAACTGAATTACATTAGAGTAATAAGAATACTCTTTATTCAAAGACTTAGTCTCAAAACAAAATTTCCTTCTTAACCAATCCTTTACATTCTATGAATAGTTCTGATAACTAAAAACCAAGAAATGATTTGTTTCCCATAAATCTTAACAACTGCTATCCACTGTCCCATACTCATTGATTTATCCATCTAAAACCTGAAAATCAAAATGAACACAAACGAAAACAACAAACAGGGCTCAGTCACAATGATAAAGAAAATGAATCATCTCCAAATATCTGCAACCATAAAAGTCAGTATAATATAACATTTATGCAGATTTAAGCACAGATGTAATTGGAAAACTAAATAACATAATTCCATTCTTTTACACCAAAATCATCAAGCACTATATTTCTTTCTAACATAAATAAACTTGCAAAGAAAATGACAAAGTAATGATCCAATAGTTCATGGGTGTCCACATAAGGACCTACGCTATGTATCTGTAAGGAAACCTCGTAGAAATCCATTATGTCTGATGAAACCATAATGTTTTATCTTTGTTAATTGAAACCCATAACACTTGAATTTATAATTATCACTTAATTAAACAACTGACAGAAATTCTTTCCCATAAGGATATAGACTAGTGTCAGTCACAACTGACAGAAATTCTATCACCACAAGGTACTAGACTAGTGTCAGCCCCCAATCTAAGGATCATACTTGCATTATATTAAAAACACTTGATCTAGCAATTAATGAAAGCAGTGAAATGAACTACATTACACAATTTCACTAACACTCCGTTTCTATTGCATTAATTTACAAAATTGAAACAGCAAACAGAAATCCATTTAGATCCATGTTTCCATATTCCTTAACATACATTCTTAAACATGATGTTTCTCAGAAGAAGAAAAGGTCACAGTTCTTTCTCCATCACAAATCCAATCAAATAATAATCTCCACATTAACTTAACATTAAATCTAAAACTGTACAATAAAATGTCCATATTGAATTCATGATTCCATTGAATAGAAAAGAACTAACATAATCATATATCAACTGAATCAACACAACACCCATCGCTTTTAACGAACATACAAGCTTGCCATAACTGATTTATTATAAACTAATTGACCATACATCCTGCTCTATTAATTACAAGTTTATACCTTTATATACATGTTGGCGTATGTACATGTATACACCACGGCTTGTGTATACATATACATATCCCAGCAGGTATATATATATGTATATATAATTATATAAGCTTGTAATTAATAGTTCAGAATGATAATCATAGTATCTAATATATACATGTTGGCGTATGTACATGTATACACCACGGCTTGTGTATACATATACATATCCCAGCAGGTATATATATATATATATATATATATAATTGCATAAACTTGTAATTAATAGTTTAAGTCCATAAATATACAATAGAAAAACCATACTAATCATCTTAGTTCTATCACAAAATACATCTACCTTAATCTACTACTGAATCTGCCGAATACATAAAATAATGACAAAATAATAATAATAACCGACTTCTACCTCTAAACAAAATACCAAAGTGGTTTTCCTTACTGTTTGAACAAGATAGTAATTGACTTTCCTATAAATTCCTAACATTTCCTAATGTCGTTACAAACTATATTTCACACTGGTGACAATTTCTGAAGATACATAAAGCTTGCAATCAAGTTTTGGTATAACCAAAGATATCCACATTATCACTATTGACTGAAACAGATAGTGACAACACCCATTTGACAAAACATCGACACTAGATAACTAAAGGAGTACACCCAGAAAAATACTTTAATCCACACCTATGTTGCAAGTGTAAATACAAAAAAATGACAGGTATCAGATAACACTATGAATTACCACTAAACCCTATTTCACAATACAGCTCAAAGGAAAACATCGATACCAGATTCGAATCATAACAGTGGTAGGAAAAACCCGATATCACTTTATAACCAAGACTCTCACATATTGAAAACCTTTTTGTTGCTATAGAGTTCCTAACAATAGGAACAGTGCGAGAACACCATTAAAGAAGTTTTTAAACAAACACTCATCCTGTATTCCAAACTAGTTCTCATCCCCGATTAACTCCCTTTATACTGACCAAAGATAAAGTATACATCGACACCAAAACACACTAGGAAATAACATATAACATCTGCAATAACTATATTCCCATAGTTCGGCACAAACTTAACTAAAACACTGCCAAATCCATACTCAGAATAGAGAAAACCCCTCAACACATTATGCTCGAAAATAGCATATTAAAAACATGTATTTCAAATTCTTCTACTAAACATAACCACCATAAACTAAATAAACTACTTAATCCAACCAAGAAGAAACACCGGTTCATGACCGAAACTCACAGAGTTTTCAATCACAAACCTCACATTCATCGACTAACAAACAGTAGTATTCAACATTCTATTAATTCATTTGTAGAACATAAAATGGAAATAGAGGATAAGGTAAGAGAATGCCCCTACCTGGTATTCGTGTGGGGAGATATCCAAAACCGAAATGCCAAAGCTAGCCCCTGTCTAGTGAGCTTCACAGACTGCCAAAGTGCCGTGCAAAAGAGCCCAAAATGCAAAGATAACAGTATGAAACACCCAACTTCCTAAATGACCATGAACATAAGGGTTTAACTTTCCGTGAAAACCCCTTTCCATTCCAAGCCACTTATCATGTAAGATACAACAGGAAAACAAGTCCATTATTAACTGTTTACCCAAACTCTCGCAGAATAACATGGTGAAAAATGGAGTCATAAACCAACTGCAACTCCTTAACCAGAGCTAATGGCAGACATCAAACACAAAAATGAATTTCATCGATGAGTTCATTCAATGCGAACTTATCTCTTGCAGTAAACACAACACATTCCCTGCCAAATGTCCATCAAAGTACAATCCCATAACCCGAAAATAGCTTAAACCCCACTAACACCACAATGCGATGATAGTGCATTAAAACCCTACTGATAAGTCATGTCTTCGAGCCAGATCATAATAAGAAGACTTAGAGATAGATATCTATGTTAAATAACATTAGTTGTTTTACTAACTTAAACATCAAAGATAACAGCGCATGACAATGCCAAATTACTAACACTTCATCAAACTAACCTCCTACTAACATACAAAATAGGATATACTAACTTAGATAATTCATATAGTTTTAGTAAAAGATAAACAACATAATTACTAAAATAATTGCTCATAATTATATGTATAAAAATACATATATACAAGTTTATTTATTTTGAATTTCAAAATTTGATTAACATCAAGTAACAATAATCTCTATAAACTGTCTATTATCATCAAGATACAATTAACCATAATAATAATAATGAACCAATAATCTAACAATTGACTAACCATTTAAATTGTACTATTTTCACAATCAAACCAATATTCAAAAGTCAGTCTAAATCAATTCTGACATCAGAATAACTCATTAAGCTACAGAAATAGACATAATTCTCTGAGTGTCTAGCAGAATTACATAGATAAACATATTTAATCCAAATAAAAAAGTTCAAATGAACGAAGTCAGAGTTCAAACTCATAGAAGTCTAACATAACATAACATAACATAGAAAAGTAAAGCCTGAGACTGTTAGGGGCATGACAATCTGCTTGTTAGTCCCTATCTTTATAAGGAAAAGACTAATGCTTTTGCCTCAATAAATAAAATTAGTCATTCCTTAAAAATTGTGTAAAAGATTTTAATCTACTCTATTATGTTTATTTTTTATTAAAATGTCTTTATTCTCATTTATGCTTTTCTATGGTTACTAGATATATTTTCCCTAGTGCCTTTTTTTTCTTTCTTTTTCATGGAAATCAAATGTAATTTTGGGAAAAACTTTGATGGATTCTTAATGTTTTGGGGAAACATCATTCTTTCCAATTTCCTAAAAAATTCATGGGGTGCCACTTGCAATAAATGACATGCCTTATCTAGGCTTCCACATTTTTTATATGTTCTTGTTAGGGTTAGTAAGTGGTAGCATTCCCTTTTCTGGTTTTCTTGGAAAACATTACTCGAGTGAGAGGAGATAGTCAAAGCCAAGCCCAATTCGGTAAGAAATATTTTCCTTCAATTTTTTTTAATATCTTCTTCTTAAATCATGTTCTTAATTCATAGAAACTATTAACCATTTTAGTGTCTCCTACATCCTCCATTAATATGCCTTTAGTAAGCCCTAAAATGGAAAGGGTGAAAGTTTAGGTATAGATACATTGGTTATTTTTTTCAAAAGGGATGTCTTATCCCATTGGTAAGTTATATTATTATTGGCTTATGAATAGTGTGAGTATTTAGATTGAGAAACTAGATGTTTTACTATTAGCGATAAGTTTTTATATTATTTTGGAATTCAATTTTAAAATTTACCTCTTTCAATTTTGTATGTTTCCTTAGAGAAGATAGTTGATAAATTTTATTTTCTTGCATTAGCCCACTTATCCTCTTGACTAAGGAGAAATTAAAGTTCTACGCCTATTCATTCCAGTCATTTGTCCATATTATAAAATAATTTTGAAGCTTAACGTAATCAAACCATGTAGAATGTCATTTCAATTTACCAAGTTCCTAATTGAAAACAAGATTGCAATTGGCCAATCAAGTCACAAAAAATATGTCAAAAAGTTTGAATTGAAATCAAATGATCTTTTCTAGAAAGAGAAAAACAATCGATAAAAAATTCTTGATTCCATGGTTCATAGAAAATTATAGAATTAACTAGTACTTAGAATTTTGTTTGCAAAAAATTAATACTTCAAATTATTACGATAATATTCTATCATATCACACTAAAAAACCTAATGTAACTTAATTTTGAGGTTAAAAAAGGTGGCCTTTTTTTTATAACAAGTCTCCACATCTGTAATTATTCTATAGGATCTCAAATTATTTGACATAAGAAGTTACATTTGTGCAAGAATAGATAGATCTTTACAAACACCCAAATCTCCAATAGGTAGTACATTAGGAATTGGTAGCTCTTTGAGTTCCATCTAAATGACTTTTATCCAAAGTTGCTTTCAAACATTGATGATTGGATGCTTTGTACAATATTTTGATTGTGTGGGGAAAGAATGGCCAAATCTTTCCACTTGATTAGGCCTTTGTGGAAACTTTTGAATAAACCTTGTTGGTCGATGTAAATAAACAAGCCCAATTGTGCATATCTATATTTTAGTTTATAATTAATGTAGCCAAGAATTTCACTATAATTTGTAATCGCAAGTGTCTTTATACATATAGGTTTATAACAAGGGTATATTTTAGCATTAGTATATCACATAAATTAACTCAAATTTTTTTACTATTTGGCATGATTATTGCATTTTTAAGGATTGTAAAAACAAAGATCTTCTTCACATATTTGTAATGTGGTGGCCTTCCCATGACAAAAGATATATTAACCATGAAAGAAATTTTTCCACTTGTTTATCTAAAATATTATTTAAGTCCACTTTCAAATTATGTACTCGATGTCGATATAGAGTAGTCAGAATCTCATGTTCTTAAATTTTAACTATCATTTTACTCACACAAATTGCAATTAAGGTGTAGCAATTCAAGACTACAATATATTAGGTTTGAAAAATTTCCTATTCATGAATTTCACAATCTATAACATTAATAATTTTACTTAGACATTCAAAATTTTATCTATCTAAATATAACTATGTAGTTTTATTAATTATAATATTTTTCAGCTCTTCTCTTTGACATAATACATGCGACACCACACATTTTGAAGTATTGTAATAAGTTCATTATATGTCATAATTTATAATTTAGTAAAGATTTTATGGTTGTTTTCAGGTCAAGCAATTTGTTAACCTATATATTGTAGGGTTATTTTGTCATTTTAAAACATAAGAGTTATGTTTTGACTATTCTTTGTAATTTATTACTAGAAAAGTAGACTAGGTAACTAGTATGGTGATCCAATGAAATTTGTGTTATAAATTTGGCTCAATTTTAATTGAATCCTCATTGATCAAGGTGAAGAAATGTTTTTTTTCTTAGATTTTTATGACATTCTTATTTATCAAAAATACCCCTTCCTTTTGATTATTTTTAGTCACTTTTTCAATGATATGTTGCCATTTTCAATTATGCTTTGATATGGGTTGAGGCAAAATCTAAAACTTGATTTTATTCTAAAAAAGGTATACAATTTGAAGATATTCTTACAAGCATGATGAGAGGGAGATGTAATATTTATTATCTTCAACCATATGGTATTTATCAAATATTTATTGTGGTACAAAAGCTAATGTGAATTACCTTCAATTTAATATTAAAATTGCACTTCTTTGAACATGCTTGTAAAGGTGTGTTATATTCTAATCTTTGAGTACAAAATTTAAATAATTTTATTTCATTTCCCTTGATCTTTTTGAGGATTCAAATTGCAAAAACTTATTTTTTTTCATGTATTCTACAAGCTAGTTTCTCTATTTTTTTCCAGGTTTAAATTTTTGATTGTATTATTTATCACTTTACAAAGTATTTGATGTATTATTCATTCCCATTTATTTCTTGTTCCTTAAAATTGTGAATCTCCATAATCTTACCATTCTACTTGGGTGTACATGTCTTACTAATTGTATCATACTTATCAATCTCTTTTTTTTACACAACTTGTTTAATAAAATACTTTAATATGTTTTTAGTACTCATATGTGAGACACTTGAATAAGTAAAACCCAAGCCATCAAATTTAAAATTATGTAAGAAAATTTAAGAAAATTTCCTTGTTCCCATGCTTGATTTCCAATTGTCCATTCAAGTATCCTAAAGATGAATTTGGATCACGCCTATAAGCAAAACTAAGATTGCCAAATTTATTAAAAAAAGGTTAGGAACCTCAAGCCTATTTGGTTTAATTCTATTCAAAAGGTTAAGAATTTCAAGGCCTTTTGATTTCATTATTGATTTATTTCATCGACTAGTTATTGAAAAATATAAAGTTATTAGAAAATATCAATATTTATTTATATCATTTGTTCTTTTAAAATTAACTTTAAAAGAAGTAAATACTAAAAGAATTTTTAATGCAGGTTGATTGAATCTCTGTTTGAGATATTGCTATCAATAACCAATTGTGTACTTTTTGATGAAACTTATTGACCCATGTTTCATGAGGAGTGGTTCACAAGAACCATCTCTGATGAGAATGAATGGAACACTTAGCACTCATTGCATCTAGGTGATGCTCATATGAGTGAAGCATTAAGCTATTGCTAGCAAGAGCCCAATGTTGTACTCATGTAAGCATTACCTAGACGTAATGAGCTCTAAGTGTTCCGTTCATTCTCATGAGAGACATGGTACTTGTGAATCATCGCTCATGAAGCACGAGTCAATGAGTTTGATTAGAAAACTACACAATTGAATCTTAATAGCAATATCACAATGTAACTTGCTATGGAAAATATCTCCAACTTATGAATCTTGGTTTGTTATGCTTACAAGATATGTCAAATTGAAAGATTGTCCCACAATCCTAGGTTATGATATTTCTCATTTTGACTATAGTTGTGGTCATTGCAACATGCCAAGGGTTTGAGAAACATTTATATGTACCATGGTGGGGGGTGTTGTTGGCTTGTTTACTTGCAATGACTTTAAGTCTTCCCATTGGCATAATCATTGACACCACTAATATGGTATTCAGTCATTTGCTTTGCATCATTTGAAAAACCTAGTGCTCTTCATTCTAATTGATTGAGTTCCACACTATTCTCTATGCTAGACATAGGACATTAAAAATAATAAATGAGTTCATCATAGAACTGAATGAAAATGTAATATTGAAATACTATGACCAAGGTAAAAGCAATCATTTTTCTTTCAAACTTCAAAGGTGGTTTTTATATGTACATTCAAGTTAATCTCTACTTTATTTTTCAATAGAAATAGATTCTAGTTGCAGTGCAGCTCTTGTTCTAATCCTATTCTCCTATAAACGGGAGTAACGATCGCTCAATCTGGACGATCCAGTTACATTCTCCTCGAACCTGAACTTGATTGTATCTCCTTTTCTCGTCTAAAGCAAAGCAATAATGACTCTTCATCCTCTTGATCTAATCCTATTCCCATATAAACTAAAGTAATCATAGCTCTTCATCCACTTGATATAGTCCTATCCGTTTGCTTGGATCTTCATCTTCCCAAATCATATGAGCTACATATGATGGAGGATTCTCACACATTAGTCTTTGTTTTCAAATAATTCTATTTACTCCTCATATATGTTCATCCCAGGCTCATAAACCTAGCATAACTGTACGGGTAAGTTGTCAGATCGCAGTAAATGAGATGTCTGGAGTGGTCGTTTCAAACTGTGAGTTACTGTTACGATAATAAGTATGGAGTTGGTGTAAAAAATACGGTTTTCCAAGTGATTAAATTTGAATGTTAGTGTCATCAATTATGCACTAAATCTTTTCATATGGATTGTGCATTAAAAATTGATAGAATAGTTGAAGGTATTCTTAAAAATTGATTGAATTATGGACTACATCTTTTAATAGCATTTGAGCGATGCTCAATATAAATATAATAATAATAGAGGAGGATAAGTTGTCTAAGTCGTCTTCTGGTCGTCTCCTGATATTTAAGATATATTCATCTGCGTGTGCTTCTCGAACATTCAGTAGATGACTAGTTGCGTCCTAAACGATGTCTAAGACTGGAGGGAGACGTTTTTAATACGGTTCAAAGTCTGTGGGCTTGAAAAATGATACAGTTGCCTAATGTTTAAACAGTTTTGAAATACCTTTAATTGTCTTCGGTGCACTCAAATAATCCAAATGCGCCCAACTTGTCCCTATTCAAAATGTAGTTGCACTAGAGTTGATCAATGCACGTCAGTGGAACCTAAAATATGTGTGCAAGTGTTTCAAACAATTACAAATTGTAATGTTGTTCGTCTGTTCCTACAAACCATATAATACACAATATTAAGACGAAACTTTGGATTGACATTGACAGATTAGACAACGATACTTTGTGAAGCATGGGCTCCACGAGGTGAAGAAAATCATTATTACTAGCACTTATATCTATAAAAGGTTCAAGGGATTTGCTGATAGAAAATTAAATGTAGAATTTAAAATATTTTAATATTAGTTAAATAATTAATTATATAAGAATATAAATTTATTCATGTTTTGACATTTTTTTGGTCTAGAATTTTTGTCAATAAGGATTGCAGATGAAAGTCTAAAATTGATTTTATTGACAAAATTTATTACTAAAACAAACTTCTTTTTTGTTCTATCTTTTGGTACTCTAGATTGGGTTGATTTCAAGCCATTTGTGTTGCAAATAAAAAGCATTCAATCAACAAAGCATAATGGAAATATACTTTCAAGAGTAAAAACTACAAAATATGACACTGCTCAAAATATTTGATAATAATTTCTATTTTTATTTGTGAGAAACTAGATGTTGGGAAAAGAATAAAATGAGAGAAAAATTTATTTAACCAAATATTGGTTTAAAAACATAAAACTTATTGAAACCATGAGAAATGAATTACCTCAAATCTGTATTGTTGTCAAGGATGTCAATGATTTGTTATTTATGCAAATAATCATTATATCATATATGGAACTAGAGTAAGATTTAGACACATGTTAACTAGAATTTGAAATTCATCAACAACATATGATGATTGATAAGTTCTAATGAGATGAACAAACATTGATATTTATGTTGAAGAAGATCTAAACTGTTAGATGTGGCATTTATATAGAATTTAAGTAATTTGGTCACACTTTGTAATAAGAGAATGTGTTAATGTCATTAAGTACACGAATTACACGTACCTACGTACAACTATATATACCTGATATACAAAATCACATGAGGATGATGACAATCATCTTGTTAGTTATATAGTATTGTGTGTTGCTTATTGCATAATGCTGATGTATAAATTATGGGTAGATGCGGTCTTAGTTTATTGAAACTTTCCACTATAAAGAATATGGGTCATTTTTAAAAAGTACTTGATTGGCTCAATTATCATTATGTGTGATCATCAAGTTTGATAATTATGTAGATGTGTTGTAGAAATTAGTAATGTAAATTTTGTCTCTATTGCACTGATTACAAAAGGAAATCTTACATTAATTCTAATTAACATAGCATGGGTTCTAACCATATATAAGTCACAATGATTGAAATTAGAATGAGCCACAATAATCATCTAGTATATAGAGAGAATATGCATGACATTAACTAGTATGTCCCATGATAAATCTCTCCTCTCATTACAAATATCACCACCATTCTCATTAGAATGCTACTCAAAGATTAAAAACTATACATTACATTAAAGAAAGAAAGAAAGAAAGATAGAAAATATATAGTTACAACTCTAATCTCCGAATGAATACTTCAAAAAAATACAAATCCAATCAATGTATAAATTAATCAAAATTCATGATTTAATTTTTTTATATAATTATTAAATATAATTGTAGATAGGGATTAGTTTTGAGTGTATGATCTTCAACAAAGTGATTAGACCATCAAAAAGCCTAAAAGTTGCAAACGATCCCTAACATGGAAGAGAGAAAACTTGTAATAATAGAAATGCATACAATATACGAGATAAATGAATTCAATTCAAAACAAAAATATGCAAACCATATCGATGTCTCCCTTGTTCTTCTCCTTCTTTATGAGAATTGTGGGCTCTCATCTTGTGCTCACTTAGATATCATAATAATTCAAAGTATGTGGTTCATGTGGTTGCAAAATATGAAAATAAGCTCTCAATTTATAGGATTTTAGGATTTTAATCAAGATTTGATGATTGGGGGAACTGATTGATAGCAGAGTGAACTCAATTGTTTGACTTGTCAACAAAATTGATTGATTTGTTCACTCATTTGATTCACCAGCGAAGTGAATGGATTTGAGAGTTTATTGGATTGATTGGTTTCTTAAGAAAATAGATCAATTAGAAGATTGATTAGATGGATTAGAGAACTGAATAGATTTGGTAGTCAGAAAAGATGATTGAGGAGTAAGGAGAGTTGATTATTTAGTTAGACTGAGACTTAGAGTTAGTTAGAACTAGAAGAATAAATCCAATTAAATAAATAAAGAAAATAATCTAATTGCACATGAGGAAAATAAATAAGATTTATTTATTTATAAAAATAATAAATAGTAAATTAAATAAATTGATATTTGTTTAATATTTAAAAGGAATTGATGAATAATAATTATTACATAAATGTAATATAATAATATAAGTATTAATTAAATAACATAATTATTTAATTACTGTAGATATATAGGCAATAATTAAATAATAATAATAACTATTTAGTTACTTTATAGAAGAAAAGGTGCTAAAATCTAGTTAGACATTTAATAATTAAATAATTAATTAAAATTACTTAATTGTTGAAGTAGGGATAGCTTTGAATTTAATTTAAGAATATAGTAGAAAGACACAATTTAATTAGATAATAATGATTATTTAATTAATTAAGAGGAATATTAGAGAGATTGTTGCACATGGGTGGAAGGTCAATTTTAGGTGTCTACATTTTGCCGCTCTTTGATAAAATAAATTTTCAAACATTGTTTCAAAGAATAATTAATATAAATTATGCCCCAGTGTGTCCTTGTGAGTCATACTAACTAGGTAATATGGTGCCCCCTCAAAAAATTGTTAAAAAAATATAATGAAGCCCTAGATTTGTTGACAACATGATTAGGATCACAATGCAACTCATTGTTCATAAAATGGAGGTCCTAGGAAAAAATTATGGGATTCAAAAGGTGAAAGACATCCTCACCAATTGAAAAGAATTATGTGCATATCCATCAAGAAGGGATAAGGGATATAAATAGGCTAAATGGGTCATTTTCAATGTCATTTGCACTCCTGAGATTTGAATAATTTGGTGGAGAAGAAGCAGTCTATAAGTGAATCTATGGAGTGATGGTTGATCACGATGATAGTGTTCATATCAGCAAGTGGGTCAGCTTCTGTGGGGTGCCCTAGGACTGGTATGTAAGTGTCATTTAGTATATTTATTATCCTTATTTTGCATAATTTTTTGGACTAGGTCGAATAAGACTCCTAAGAAAGATGCATATGTTTAGCTCTTTCACCACATATGCAAGAGGAATCACTGCAAGTGTGTCTAATTCACCAGAAATTATTTAGAATACAAATTTTTAATCGAGTCAAATTTGAATATAATATGATACACTAGTAGTGCATAAATGACACACTTATTTGAATGGCTTAACGCACTTGCATTAGAGAATCGATGCACTTGTGTTAATAAATCAATGTATATGTTATATAAAAATGATTATTTAATTGAGTTGTATTTGGATTCTTGATTCAATAGACTTTCTTTCCTACTTGTATTTTGATTAACTACGTGATTGTGTCTGCATATGTAAATTAGAGACTCAATATTGACTACTTAGGGGAATCATCCCAATATGCTCCCTTATAGACAAAGAATAGATGATGATAAGTGATATCATTTAGAGATCCTAGGATTGCTTCACGTTAACTTTATTCCCAAGATGAGGGGAAATAGGGGTTTAATCCCTGCACTATGCAAGACATGGAACTCAAGAGAATTATTTGTTTGACTTACTCATGAGAGAGTACAATGTGACATTGAAGGTTATATACTGAATTCTATAGATTCCTATTCAAGAGGATAGGGTGGTATACACATTATGGATAAGGAGAGAAACAATATGTGACCTATTTTATTACAATATGGATCAATCACTATGATATTGGATGATAGAATATGGTTAGTTATATGATGAGTACTATACTTTTTTATACAAGGTTTTGGTAGTGGTTGTGGTACTTGAAAGGAGAGGAGTTTCATTTCTTGTTGAGTGGAAATAAATAGATATATAGATGTGTTTTAGAAGGACTTTTTATTCTTTAGGGATATCTATTCTTTCTATGGTCTATCTGTAAGATATAAAAATATACTTTTAGGGAGTGATATTTTTATATCTATGGTGTTAAAAGGGTTATGATTGATTTGATTTGTCTATGGAAAATGTAGTGGACATATAAACTTAATAAAACATAAATAATTATCTTGATAATGATAAGATTCCAAAATCACTATTTTCTAGTGTCTATGTTCAGTTTCGAGAAATTCTGCAATAGGATCTGGCCTGGAAATGCAAAAATAAAGAAAACCCAAAAATCATTTGTCTTTTTGAGCAAGGTCATCCTTGACTTGAAACAGGGGTAAGATCTTACCTAGGGGTACAATCTTACCCCAAAGGGTCATCCTTGACTTGTACTATTCTGACAAAAATTTTGTTCATGAATCCTGGAAGTTCGTAGAAAAGGGTACACTCAGATCTGAACTACAATTCATTGTCCTGCATTTGTACATACAAGAAAAAGAGGGTTTTTGTTGTTTGGATGAGGAGTTTGCCTTTGTCAAACCCTGGTTTGGAATCAACCTTTAAAATAGAATTGAAATAGAGAATGATAGCAAGTAGTAGAGATAGATCTAACAACGAAGCTATGATACTCAACAGATATGAAATTGTATTTGAAATGTAAACAAGTATGTTAATATGAAAGCTTGGACTCAACACTAACAAATGTAAATCAAAACCTCCATGATTTTATGCCTGGAATCCACCTTAAAGGGAGAATGAATAGATCTTGAAGATGAACAAAAGGATCTTGAAGGAAAATCACACCACCATGATGGATAGATCTAGGGTTTGAATAATGAATCTTGAATGCTTGAACCAAATTCCTCCAAAAGACTTGAAAGCTTGAATCCTTGATCTTCAATGGAGAACTTGAATACTTGAATTCTTGAACAAGAGATGGAATATGTGACACTTGATTGATGTAGTGCTTGATTGCCAAAAGGGAGACGATAGATGGCTTGATGCTTGATTGAGATAGATTGAAATGAGGGAGGAAGGCTTCCTTTTATACTAGTCTAGGGAAAAAACTTCTAGAGAGGCCTACATAGGAGAATTAAATTCCAATTAAGCATTAACCCCTAGAAATGGACCTAGATTAAATACAATTTAAGAGTTTACCATCTCGAAACCTGTAACAGCTGACCCAAAAGTGGGAAAATAATTTTTGAGTTTCCCCCCGCATCCGAAAAAATTTCCAATGAAAAGGGAAACCTGGGTCAAGGATGAGGTTGACTTTGACCTAGGTCAAGGTTGACCTTGACCCAGGGGTTTAGGACCCCTGGAAAATGAGCCAGAAGAAGAAAATAGTCCCCTGGAGGCCCAAATAGAGCCCTAAATAGGCACATAAGATGGGAAGGGGGCATAAAATAGATGACAACATGATGATGGCCCAAAAACACCCCCTAAGGAGGGATAAATGTTCTTAACATGGAAGTGCTTCCATTTTAAGATGATACATTAAGCCCCCACTTTAGCGAGAGTATGGAAATCGAACATGCTCACGGTAAAGGAGAAGAAAGATCCAAGTGGATTCACAATGAGATAGAATAACACTTAGTTAAGGAAACAAGCCCCCAAACTAAGGATTCTAACTCAACATAAATGCACTAGTGTGTGAAAAAAACCACAAAACTTAAAACAAACCTAAATCAACTAGTAAAGGAAACCATGCCAAGAAATGCCTCCTATACTAGTATCATATTTGGAAAGCTATCATAAAGGAATAAATGATTACATAAGAAAGACAAGAGAAACACTATAAATAACATAGCTTCATGATCCAGTCCTATTAGAATGAAAGCGAAAAGAGAGAAAAGAGAAAGTGATTACCTCACCTAGTAAGATGCTAACCTTACCGTGAATCACCAAGGAGGGAGAGCCCAACAGGTAACCAAACTGATAGTTCACCCAACATAGTGTGCTTTGCAATTGTAATGCATCTTTTGATGGCTTTTGGAATACCCATATATCCACCTTCTTGTATCACTATTAATATAAAATGTGCATCCCTTCAGGATTTAGCAACTTACGTGTGTTACCTTCCACAGATTTAGCATATTGAAAATTGAAAAATGCATGTCTCTTCAGGATTTAGCAACCTATGGGCATTACCTTCAGAGGATTTAGCATAATTAATATTGAAAAATGTGTGTCTCTTCAAGATTTAGCAACTTATGTGCGTTACCTTTGGAGGATTTAGCATATTGAAAATTGAAAAATGTGTCTCTTCAGGATTTAGAAACTTATGTGCATTACCTTCAGAGGATTTAGCATATAAATGAAAAAATATAGTACAAAGGAGACCCTATACATTCCCCCCTCCTTATCATGGCTGTCTACTAGACATGATAAGGAAGATAAATAGGATACCTACTTCACAATGTAAGGAGATATACTGCTTAACAACAATGTACACTATATTCTTAGTGGGGGGTATTAACCCCTACATCCAAGAGTATAGATAATCGTGAAAAGGATATGTCACTCTTGGAAAAGTATCGTCAAAGAAAGAGATCTTATCAACAAGACCCCCACCATAAAGGAGGGCTTTTAGATAAAATATCATCTTTCAAAGATAAACCAAGTGGGAACAAAGGTTCAATCATCAAGCCACCTACAATCAATAGGAAGATGAATCTTTTAATTGAGGGAAACAACTCTAATAACCAAAGCAAGTGAAAGATTTTATAAAGAACATAATTTGCAAAATGAGAAGAGGTGATGACCTAGGACAACAACCTCTCATATAAAAAGGATATCCATAGTCAAAACATCAGTCAATATAATGAAATAATGTTGCAAGATAAACAAATGCCACTAAGCTAAGGAAAGTAGATCCCTAGACAAAGAGAAAGAAAGAAGAACATTTCCCCCTAGGGATGAAAGCAATGGATACCTTTGCAAAAAAAATGTCTTTAGAAAAGATATCTAAAATAGAATCTATGAATGATTATAAACATAAAACAAAACCATAGAAAGAGAGGGTAGAAAGAATATCGATTAAGCTCAATAAAAATCCTAATGGATCCTAGGGGATTGGATGGAAATACACCTCTTGCCCCCCAGTCTAGAGACAAGAGGAGAAGAAATCTATATTATATCAGAATAAGGAGTATCCCCTATATCAAAATTATGAAGGAATTGTAAAACCACATGAGAGTGAGATATAATTCCTAAAGTAGCTCTTTCTCTAACATATAACTTGAAATGCACACAATCTACAAGTAAATGTGTATTAATTTAATGAAAAGGACATTTATACTTATATAGAGCATCTTTTGGCATAGGTTTAAAGATTTCTTTCTTGGAATTCATTATGTGAACATACACCTTTTTAGCCACCTCTTGACAAATATCAAGGTTATCTAAGGTAGGTGTAGGGAGAAGAGGAGGATGACAATCAACATCAACCACCTTGAATTGAGATTGTGAACAACCAACAGCACACATATCTTGTTTAGGGGGTATATGAACCGAATACTTTATACCATGCTCATTAAAACCAAGCCCTAAACCTCTATAACCTTGTTTAGTCATCATATTATACACTGTAGTGTACATACCATGTAAAGATTCTACAAGAGGTGACTGTTTATTGTGTTCATGAGTAAAGATTGTATAAGGTGGAATAATAGGTTTAGAAGAAGTTTCTTTTCTCTTCCCTTTAATATCATTTTGGATTGGATAAGAAGGGGAAGGTAAATCCAAGAATTCTTGCACTTCTGCATCACGAACCATAGTTTGAATCTCATCATAAGTATGAGAAGAACTAGGGATAGCGGATGGAGAATTAGGCATATTAGGAATGTTAGGAATTGGATTAGGATTAGGAAGATTAGGAACTATATTAGGAAGTATAGGAACTATATTAGGAGGTATAGAATTAGGATTAGGAATATTAGGAGATGGTGTATCATCTACAAAATTCTTCAAATAATCCAAAAGAGTAATAAGTCCTCCACATAAATCTTTAATCAAAGTTTTGAAAGTATGAAGACTAGTATCGGTCAATCTCACAATAGCATAGGCAAGTGAAAAATGAAGAGTAACCACCATAATGAAGTGAATGATACTCTCATAAACATCATAGGTATGGTAAATAGATGCTAAGAGAAGGATAATAAAGAAAATAATCACACACCAAAGCATCTTAAATATCTTCATAGCAAATGAAATGCAAGAAATATTTTTACATTATTTTTTTGAATATATGGATTTTTCTGTATTTTTGAATTTAAAATGCAAGAGCATAAAAGAAATCTAATCTTAAGGAAAGAAAACAAAGCAGCTAACACCAAAAAGAAAGAGTTGTCTATTGCAGGTTCACCACAATGTAAGATATAAAAATATCCTTTTAGGAAGTGATATTTTATATCTACGGTGTTAAAAGGGTTATGAATGATTTGATTTGTGTGTGGAAAATTTTGTGAACATATAAACTTAATAAAACATAAATACTTATCTTGATAAGGAGAAGATTTAGAAATGATCATTTTTTGGTGTCTGTGTTCAATTTCAGGAAATCTTGCAACTGGATATGGCCTGGAAATGTAGAAACAAAGAAAACCCATAAACCTTTTTGTCTTTCTAAGCAAGGTCATCCATGACCAGAAATAGGGGTAAGATCTTACCCCAAGGTACAATATTACCCCAAAAGGTCATCCTTGACCTACACTGTTCAAACAAAAATTCTATTCGTGGATCTGGGAAATTCACCGAAAAGGGTACTCAGATCTGAACTACAATTCACTGTCTCACACCTCTATCTACAGGAAAAATAGGTTTTTTGTTGTTTGGATGAGGGGTTTGCCTTAGTCAAACCCCAGTTTGGAATAAACCTTTAAAATAGAATGGAAATAGAGAATACTAGCAAGTAGTAGAAATAGATCTAACAATGAAGCTATGATACTCAATAGATATGCAATTGTATTTGAAATGTAAACAAGTATGTTAATATGAAAGCTTGAACTCAACACTAACAAATGTAAATTAAAACCTCTGTGATTGTATGCTTGGAATCTACCTTGAAGGGAGAATGAATAGATCTTGACGATGAACAAAAGGATCTTGAAAGAAAATAACACCACCATGCTAGATAGATCTAGGGTTTGAATGATGAATCTTGAATGCTTGAACCAAATTCCTCCAAAAGACTTGAAAGCTTGAATCCTTGATCTTCAATGGAGAACTTTCATAATTTAATGCTTGAACAAGAGATGGAAGATCTCATACTTGATTGATGTAGCACTTGATTGCCAAAAGAGAGATGATAGATGGCTTGATGCTTGATTGAGATGGATTGAAATGAGGGAGAAGGGCTTCCTTTTATACTAGTCTAGGGAAAAAACTTCTAGAGAGGTTGACATAGGAGATTTAAATTCTAATTAAACCTTAACTCCTAGAAATGGACCTAGATTAAATACAATTTAAGAGTTACCATTCTGAAACCCGAAACAACTGACCTAGAAGCGAGAAAATAAAATTTTGAGTTTCCCCCCACATCTGGGAAAATTTCTAATGAAAAGGGGGCCCTAGGTCAAGGTCAAGTTCAACCTTGACCTAGGTGTTTAGGACCCCTGGAAAATGAGCTAGAAGAGGAAAACAGTGCCTGGGGAGGCCCAAACAAAGCCCTCAATAGGCATAAAAGATGGGAAGGTGGAAAAAAAATAGAGGGAAACATGTTGATGGGCCCAAAACACCCCCTAAGGAGGGCTAAACATTCTTAACATGGAAGTACTTCCATTTTAAGACTATAGATTAAGCTCCCACTTTAGCAAGAGTATGAAAATCAAACATGCTCATGGTAAAGGAGAAGAAAGATCCAAGTGGATTCGCAATGAGATAGAATAACACTTAGTTAAGGAAACAAGCCCCAATAATAAGGATTCTAACTCAACATACATGCATGAGGGTGCGAAAAAAAACACAAAACTTAAAACAAACCCAAATCAACTAGTAAAGGAAACCTTGCCAAGAAAGGCCTCCTATACTAATATCATATTTGGAAAGCTATCATAAAATCATAAATGATTACATAAGAAAGACAAGAGAAAAACTATAAATAACATAGCTTCATGATCCAATCCTATTAGCATGAAAGTAAAAAGAGAGAAAAGAGGAAGTGATTACCTCGCCCAGTAAGATGCCCACCTTACTGTGAATCACCAAGGAGGGAGAGCCCAATAGGTAACCTGACCCGATAGTTCACCCAACAAACTATGCTTTGCAATTGTAATGCATCTTCTGACAGCTTTTGGAATACCCATAGATCCACCTTATTGTATCACTATGAATATGAAATGCATGTCCCTTCAGGATTTAGCAACTTACGTGCATTACCTTTCACAGATTTAGCATATTGAAAATTGAAAAATGCATTTCTCTTCAGGATTTAGCAACTTTTGTGCATTACCTTTAGAGGATTTAGCATATTGAAAATTGAAAAATGTGTCTCTTTAGGATTTAGCAACTTATGTGTGCTACCTTTGGAGGATTTAGCATATTGAAAATTGAAAAATGTGCGTCTCTTCAGGATTTAGCAACTTATGTGTGTTACCTTCAGAGGATTTAGCATAGAAATGAAAAATTATAGTACAAAGGAGACCCTATATATGCCCCCCTCCTTATCATGGCTGTCTACTAGACATGATAATGAAGAGAAAGAGGATGCCTACTTCACAATGTAAAGAGATATCCCGCTTAACAACAATGTACACTATATTCTTAGCAGGGGGTATTGAACCCTACATCCAATAGTATAGATAATCATGAAAAGGATATGTCACTCTTGGAAAAGTATCCTCAAAGAAAGAGATCTTATCAACTAGACCCCACCGTAGAGGAGTGCTTTTAGATAAAATATAATCTTTAAAAGATAAACCAAGTGGGAACAAAGATTCAATAATCAAGCTCCTTGCAATCAAGAGAAAGAGGAATCTTTGAATTGAGGGAAACAACTCTAATCACCAAAGCAAGGGAAAGAGTTTATAAAGAACATAATTTTCAAAATAGAGAAGAGGTGATGACCTAGGACAACAACCTCTCATATAAAAAGGATATCCATAGTCAAAACATCGGTCAGTACAATGAAATTATGTTGCAAGATAAACAAATGCCACTAAGCTAAGGAAAGTAGATCCCTAGACAAAGAGAAAGAAAGAAGAGCCTTGCCCCCCAGGAATGAAAGCAAGGGGTAACTTTGCAAAACAAATGTCTTTAGAAAAGATATCTTAAATAGAATCTATAAATGATTATAACCATAATACTAAACCATAGAAAGAGAGGGTAGAAAGAATACCAATTAAGCTTAATAAAAATCCTAATGGATCCTAGGAGACTGGATGGAAATACACCTCTTGCCCCCTAGTCTAGAGACAAGAGGAGAAGAAATCTATATTGTATCAAAATAAGGGGTATCCCCTATATCAAAATTATGAAGGAATTGTAAAACTACACGAGAGCGAGATATAATTCCTAAAGTAGCTCTTTCTCTAACATATAACTTGAAATGCACACAATCTACAAGTAAATGTGTATTATTGTAATGAAAAGGACATTTATACTTATATTGAGCATCTATCGGCATAGGTTTAAATATTTCTTTCTTTGAATTCATTAACTGAATCTACACCTTTTTATCCACATGTTGACAAATATTAGGGTTATCTAAGGTAGGTGTATGGAGAAGAGGAGGATGACGATCAACATCAACCACCTTGAATTGAGATTCTAAACAACCAACACTACACATATATTGTTTAGGGGGTATATGAACCTGATACATAATACCATGCTCATTAACACCAAGCCCTAAACCTCTATAACCTTGTTTAGTCATCATATTATATCTTGTAGTGTACATATCATGTAAAGCTTCTACAGGAGGTGATTGTTTATTGTGTTCATGAGTAAAGGTTGGATAAGGTGGAATAATAGGTTTAGAAGAGGTTTCTTTTCTATTCCCTTTAATATCATTTTGGATTGGATAAGAAGGGGAAGGTAACTCTAAGAATTCTTGCACATCTGCATCATGAACCATAGTTTGAATCCCATCATAAGTATGAGAAGAACTAGGGATACTAGATGGAGAATGAGTCATATTAGGAATGTTAGGAATTAGATTAGGATTAGGAAGATTAGGAACTATATTAGGAAGATTAGGAACTATATTAGGAAGTATAGGAACTATATTAGGAAGTATAGGATTAGGATTAGGAATATTAGGAGATGGTGTATCATCTACCAAACTCTTCACATAATCCAAAAGAGTAATAAGTCCTCCACATAAATCTTCAATGAAAGTTTTGAAAGTAGGAAGACTAGTATTGCTCAATCTCACGATAATATAGGCAAGTGAAAAATGAAGAGTAACCAACATAATGAAGTGGATGATACTCTCATAAACATCCTAGTTAGGGTAAATAGATGCTAAGAGAAGGATAATAAAGAAAATTATCACACACCAAAGCATCTTGAAGATCTTCATAGCAAATGAAATGCAAGAAATATTTTTTTACTTTGTTGAATATATGGATTTTTTTGTATTTTTGAATTTAAAATGCAAGAGCATAAAATAAATCTAATCTTAAGGAAATAAAACAAAGCATCTAACACCAAAAAGAATGAGTTGTCTATTGCGGATTCACCAAAATGTAAGATTTTAAAATATCCTTTTAGGGAGTGATATTTTTATATCTATGGTGTTAAAAGGGTTATGATTGAATTGATTTGTGTGTGGAAAATGTTGTGGAAATATAAACTTAATAAAACATAAATACTTATCTTGATAAGGAGAAGATTCATAAATCACTATTTTCTTGTGTCTGTGTTCGATTTCGAGAAATTCTGCAACCGGATATGGCCTAGAAATGTAGAAACAGAGAAAACCTAGAAACCTTCTATCTTTCTCAGCAAGGTCATCCTTGACCTGAAATAGGGCTAAGATCTTACCCCAGGGTAAAATCTTACCCCAAAAGGTCATCCTTGACTTGCACTATTTTGACATAAATTTTGTTTACAGATTCCAGAAATTTGCCGAAAAGGGTACTCAAATCGAAACTGCAATTCATTGTCCTGCACCAGTACCTTCAAGAAAAGGAGGTTTTTTTTGTTTGGATGAGGGGTTTTCCTTGTTCAAACACTTGTTTGGAATCAACCTTTAAAATATAATTGAAGTAGAGAATGATAGCAAGTAGTAGAAATAGATCTAACAATGAAGCTATGATACTCAATAGATATACAATTGTATTTCAAATGTAAAAAAGTATGTTAATATGAAAGCTTGGAATCAACACTAACAAATGTAAATCAAAACCTCCATGATTGTATGTTTGGAATCCACCTTGAATGGAGAATTAATAGATCTTGAAGATGAACAAAAGGATCTTGAAGGAAAATCACACCACCATGATGGATAGATCTAGGGTTTGAATGATGAATCTTGAATGCTTGAACCAAATTCCTCCAAAAGTATTGAAAGCTTGAATTCTTGATCTTCAATGGAGAACTTGAATACTTGAATGCTTGAACAAGAGATCAAAGATCTCACACTTGATTGATGGAGTGCTTGATTGCCAAAAGAGAGATGATACATGGCTTGATGCTTGATTGAGATGGATCGAAACGAGGGAGGAAGGCTTCCTTTTATACTAGTACCATAGGGCACAAACTTTTAGAGAGGTTGAAATAGGAGAATTAAATTCCAATTAAGCCTTAACCCCTATAAATGGACCTAGATTATATACAATTTAAGATTTTACCATTTCGAAACTTGAAACAACTGACCCGAAAGCGGGAAAATAAACTTTTGAGTTTCCCCCGCATCTGACAAACTTTCTGATGAAAAGGTGGACTTGGGTCAATGATGAGGTCAAATTTGACCTAGGTAAAGGTCAAGGTTGACCTTGACCCAGGGGTTTAGGACCCCTGGAAAATGAGCTAGAAGAGGAAAATAGTGCTCGCGGAGGCCCAAATAGAGCCCTAAACAGGCATAGAAGATGGGAAGGGGGCAAAAAATAGAGGAAAACATGATGATGGCCCCAAAACACCTCCTAAGGAGGGATAAAATTTCTTAACATGTAATTTCTTCCATTTTATGATAATACACTATCATCATATGCATGACATCGCCTATTATGGAGTATAGACATTTGTTTGTGACATCACACTTCTAAAATTTTGGTCATTTGAGAATATAGTTGTATTTTATCCCATTTTTAATAAACCATCCATTCTTCCTAGAAAACCATATGCATATTATAATGAGCTACTGGCACATCGATAGGTGGGCTAGACTAGATATTGGTGGAATTTATTGGACAAAGTGAGATACTTTACCTAGAGGCCATAGATTAGGTTGCCTATGTGGAATGGTGAGGGAGATCATCATCAGTTGTATTAGATAGGATTTTTATTTGATTGTGTGTCCAACATGGTTGGAAAGGATCTAAGATATAAAAATCTGAGACATGATACTATTATAGTTTGGAGAGATGCATGGAGTACCTATTTGTTCATCTCATTTTTTCTCATTATGCTAGGGATGTTAGACGATGGGGTCTAGTGATCCCCATAGCTACATTTGTTTCATAGTTTACTACTTTGGAAACTCTGAGATGGGATTGGAGATCATATGTGGTGGATGCAAGTACCATTATAGATTACAATGCATGGTGGTTGATTCACAAGCTTATTCCATATATTGATCTAGGTTTTCTAGTTCACATAGGTATGGTTTGATGAATTAGATGGTCCTAGAGAACACACAAGAGATGAGGAAAAAAGGGTAGATAAGGAGGGAGGGATGGAGGATTGGATAAATAGAGGGATTGAGGAGGAGATTAAGGAAGGGGTAGACAAATATATTTCAATGATGGCAATTATTACAATGATAGGGGAGTTGGTTTAATTATTGCAAGTGCTTTGGTAGATGCCCTAATAGTTATGGTAGAGGAAGATGTGGAGGTAGATGTGATAGGAGGAGATATCATCATTGGAAGATATGGATACTTAGAGAATTAGTAATTTATTCTATTATGAGGAGGATAATGAAATGGAGGAGGTTGAGGGTGGAACATAGAGTTGATCAATGTTGCAATGGGGGGTTTTGATGAGGATGCATAGGATGTACCCATGAGGGTAGATGTATAAGGGAGGGGAGGATGATAGGTAGAATTAGGAGGTTGATAGTATAAGGGAGAAGCCCATATCGATTTGGATAGACTATATGGAGTTTTGAGGATGGTTTCCCAAGTTGATTCCAGGATAGTTGAGGCAAAGAGGAGAGCAATAGAGGTATAAACATAGATTCAATGATATGTTTTGAGGGTGAACATGTTGGAGGGAAATCCATAGACTAGATGTGATAGGATATTGATCAAGAGAGAGGGGGTTTTATGGCAGAGGTTCAAGAAGAAGAGGGTAGAGAACATATAACTAAGGATAGGGATAGACAAGAAAATGTGGATGCATCCATTTTTATTTCTAATGTTCAAGACCTAAGCTTATAGGGAGCCATTGATAGGCTATATCAAGTAGGGATAGATTCAAGAAGAGAGGATCGAGAGGTCAGGAGACAAATACAATTCTATAAGGGACACTATTAGAGTGTTACCCCTTTTGACTAGAGGGTACCCATATATACTACTTCTCATAGGTTGTAGAGGACACGTAGATCACATGGTTCTTAGGGAACTAGGATAGTCATGGGGCCACTAGCTAGGCCATCTCAAATAGATGTAGGTCCATCTTCTACTCAATGATAGGAAGCGCCATTAGGACCATCCCCATATCCATATCCTAGACCCATGAGTTTAGAGGGTGGTAGAAACATTATCTGAGTTCTTATATGTAGACACATTAAATTTTGCATATATTTTGCAAGCTTCCAATCTCCCTAAATGATAATC
>BSBK01000584.1:0-80318 GCA_027943335.1 Chamaecyparis obtusa
TATATATACATATATATGTATATATATATGTATATATATATACATATATACATATATATATATATATATATATATATATATACATATATATATATATATATATATATATATATATATATATATATATATATATATATATATATATATATATATATATATATATATATATATATATACAAGTATTAGATTATAGATTAATGTAACTTATATATACCAATATTTTTAATGAAGTTGACACTTAAATATACACAATTTAAATATAAGATTTAGCACCTACAAACTAAATAATTTTATTCTAGTTAGAAAAAGAAAATTTATTTCTAATATAATGAATTATTGTATTTAATAAATTTCTTCTAAATTTATAACAAAACAAAAAAAACACTATATTATAACCATTTCAAAGAATTTTTTTAATAATTATTTAACGATGAAACTAATAAAATAAATTATTCTAGCCTCGCAACCTTTTACTTAAAAATAAAATAAAATTAATAACATGACAAATTTAACTATTGCTGCTCCTTCATGGTTTGGTTTGAACTAAATAATCTAATAAATTGAATAATTGTTATAAATGAATGCCACATATTTTGATAATCTTTTAATGAGCTAATCACTGAAACCAACGAAATTCATTTTTCTGATTTTGGACCAAGAAAATCTTATCTAGTGTTGTAATTTCTCTGTGTTAGGATGCCTTTCAAGTAGTTAGAAATTTTAAAAATAATATTTGTAGGGTGGCTTATGGAGATAATCAAATTCAAATTAGCTAAGATGTTCTTGTTCCAAAATCAAAGAACATCATTTTAAATTTGAAATTAGGTTGATGACATACCATTATAAGAACCTTATTAAAAAAAATTATGTTACAATGTCTCAAGGATTAATGAAAGAAATATATTTAACTTACTTTCATAAATTAGCATTTGAAATTAAAAAAAATTATGCTTTTGTATCAAATCATTTTTTCAATATGGCTTTTTCAAAAAGAATTCAATACGTGCACAAACATTAAGTCTACTCTAATTTTGGAGCAAGGACATCTTAGCTAATGTTGTAATTGATC
The DNA here is from genome assembly GCA_027943335.1 of Chamaecyparis obtusa. Lineage (NCBI taxonomy): Eukaryota > Viridiplantae > Streptophyta > Pinopsida > Cupressales > Cupressaceae > Chamaecyparis > Chamaecyparis obtusa. Next base: position 1,070 of record BSBK01000584.1, read on the forward strand.
ATGTTAGGATGTCTTTCAACTAGTTATAAATTTTAAAAATAATACTTGTAAGGTGGTTTATGGAAATAATCAAATTCAAATTTTTGTAAGAGTTAAAAAAATATTTTGGTAAAATGATGGCAAGAACATAAACAATGTGGCAAGGTTTTAGAAGAGACTATTTTTAAGTGAAATTAATGCATTAACAGTCAATTTTCATGTTTGAAAACTTGTTGGGAACCTTATTGTGCAAGGTCCGGAGTTTAAATAATATGTTGAAATGGTTATTTTTTGTCATAACCGATTTTTCTAACATTATAACTGTTTGTTTTAAATTATTGACGAATTAAGTCACCTTGTTAAACATTTCCAGATGGTTGTTAAATTGATGAATAAAATAGTTAAGCTTGAATTATATTTCCATTAGGATGATAAATATGTTCAGTGATTAATGATTAACATGATAAGATGTGTTTATATGTTTTTAAGTATATCATTTTACTTCATATGATTAAATATGCTCATAATGAATGATTTTCAAGTGGATTTGGTTATTGAATTTGGGAACTGACCTACTGATAAAAATTGGAGTGTTCATTTGTTGATAGGATCTAAGGATAGGGGTGTGGTCAAGGTAGGGGAGCCTAGCTCCTCGGTATGGATGAGTCCAGAATTATATGGTTAAATGCACACACTACCATTTATTTTTATTCTAGTTATGAAGAAATTTAATGATGTGAATTCATTACATATTGAATTAGTGTTGAGAAAAATGTAATCATGTGTTAGTATGGCCGTAGTGTTTGTTCGCTTGTTTTAGATATTTAAATTTTCATATTGTATTAAGAGATTATTTAACAAGGTAAAATAGCTATTATCTTTGGATTTATTTTAAAAGAAATGATTTGACATTATTTTAGATTGAAAGTTAAATTTTTTTTTAATAAAATTAACTATAATTTGGACTAGTCAAAAGAAAAAGTTAACTTTAATTTTATTTGACCTTTTTATTTACATCCAAATATCTTGCTGATTCAACAAGATGAGTAGAGGGAGTTATCTGGGAGTGGATTTAACTAAACTTTACTTTCTATCCTATTTTGGGTTGTAAACTGGCACGTAACAGTTTAAGTAGGCGTTGAATTAGGGTATTGGATGCCAGTTAAGGAGGAGGACTGGAGTTTAATAAAAGAGGAGTAATGAAGTGGATAAGGGATTAAAGATAAGGGGGAGAACACACAGGGAAGTGGGGGAAGAAGTCGGAGAGGGAAAAATAGGGGACGATGGAAAAGGGAGTTAAAAGGAAGAGAATTGGGAATTAAGGGGAGAGAAATGAAGTAAAAGAAAAATGCATAGTAGTGAAAAGAAAAGAGTATAATTAATAGGGGATTGTGCACAAGGAGGAGAGGATAAAAGGATTCTAAATGGGAAGGACAGTGGAAGTCATAGGCTCTGGGAGAGGTCATCTTGTCTACATCTGCTACTTAAAAATTTAGGTTCCTATGTTTGTCATTTGTTCTGTTAATTATCGATTGGCAATGTTAATTTCTGTCAGAATTTGTTGAGTTTATTTGTTTCCAGCTTTGGTGTGTATTGCAGTTGAACCTTGCTTGGGTTTGTGTTATTTTATTGTGCCTCCCTGGTTTCCTATGTAGTAGTCTCCTAACACTCCTCAACATTTTTGAAGGTTGCACCTTTATTTTCCTTGACTTCTCACATGTAGTGTCTTTAGTTTCTCGAGCTATCTCTATCACATATCCTTTCTCTCGTTAGTCTTTTCTACATGCAACACCTTTCGCATAGTCAAGTTGGTCTTGAGCCAACTTGGGGATGGACTTGGTGCTCTCCTTGAGGCCTCTAAGCAATCCAAAGACATAATGTTTAGTCTGGAATTAAGAATTTATCATAGGTGCTTATTGGTATATGATTGCATTTTAAACAAGTATACAACCCTTGTTGTCCATTCGGTCCTATCCTGAGAGATGGTGGAACTTGTATTTTTGTTAAATCATAAAACACATAAGATATTAACTAAAAATCTGGAACACGAGATTTGACCCCAAGATATCTTTGAATATTTTCTCACATAAAAAAAAATCACGAGTGGTTTTTTTGTAGATCCAAATTCTTCAAATTTTTAATCTTTTCTCTCTTTCATTCTTTACTAGCCTGTGATCTTTTAGATCTGAAGACATTCTCATCCAATCAATAGAGCAAAATAGAATAAAAAAACAAAATATTTAGCTTCGTTTAAATCTTCCAAATTCTAGATTTGGGTTGAACATTAGTCTCAAAATTTACAGTTGCCATTTAGGCTTTAGGAGATTAAAATGATGTACACATAATCTGTAAATTTTAAAAACATTAGAGATGATACATTATAAAGTTTTTCAAACCAGTGGTTGCCAAAACTTAAATCTTTCCTTCGGAATAAATTGGGATTCTGTAGAGTCATGGAAATTATATAGAATATTAATTTATTATAGATCACAAAAAATTAAATAATACAAACTTATCTTTCTTCAGAAAACTTACAAAATTTTTGGAAAACTCTCCCACCTAAAATAAGTATGAAATACAGGGGAACTAAACTACTACTTTTTTTATATAGATTTACGTAAATTGGAATTACTCATTTTTGGGAAGGAGAAGAATGATGTGACTATCTACGGAATTTGGGATAACTATTTTATGTTTCTCTAAATTTAATAAATTAGTTTGTACCTTTGAGATTACCATTTGCTAGTATTTCATTTTAATTACTGTTCTTTTCTGTTAAGTGTTTTGAGCACAAAAGGAATCAGTAAAGTAGACCTGTCAAACTAAGGGTGTGTTTAAATTATATTTTTGAATTGAAGCATAATTTGGAATAGATAGAGAAGGGTAATGGTGTTGTATTACCTATTAGTTTTACTGATTTCAAAAAAGATTATTTGGCCAAAGATTTGTTTCACATATGTATCATTAATATGCTTGATTAGTGTTGTATGTTCTCTCTGCCACTCTGTGATTAGGATTTCTATTTAGACTAAATATTGTTGTAGTAGATAGAATTAGGGTTGCTTCATATTCTACTGACTCATCAGTGCCAAGTTGCTAGTCTCCTCGAGCAGGATTGATGCGCTTCCATTTCAGGGTAAGCCCCGAGGGAGCTAACCACTCCATGGTTGGGTGGAAAAATCACCTGGGCCACACTCCCATCTCAGGTTATGTAGGTAGACATGTTGTCTGGATGCTTAGGAGACAATGATTGTTATAGTGTGATGCCTAGTTACCATTATATGATGGTTTGGAAAATAAATATTATTCTTGATTTATTGTATATTTTTGAATTTCGACAGAAGGTCAAAACTTTTTAATAAAGATGTATTTATTCAGTTTTAATGTTTGTACTTGCTGATGATATGGTCAAATGTAGTAATTCATAATCCTTTATCATTATTGTATAATGACACTTATGGTCAAATTATGGAAAATTAATGGTATTCATGGAATTTAATTTTTCAACTTTGAGCATTTTATTCTTGTGATATGTTTTACTTTCTATGGAAAATTAGGTCTTTACATGTGGTATCTGAGCTGTGTTTAAACCCTAGGGCCTAGATCTTCTATGTTGAAGTTGTGGTTGTGCATGGTACATGAATAGACTGTCATCATGCAAACCTAAAATAGTGGCCGATCTGGAACAAGTAATGAACAAAATGGTTTTCCCAATCAAAGGCTAGATGAAATTGTAGCACTCTTAGCTAGATAGAGGAATATTTCGTAGTAGCAAAATGATCGAATGAATATCATTGAAAATGAATTAAGGGGAAGACAAAATGAGGTTCATCAGGATGATGAAGCTCAGAGGAAATAGGTGGAAGATCAAAGGTTTGAGGCTTTTTGGAGAGAAGAAGAGGATAGGATGATTGAGGAACGATGTAAGAGAGATGTCAATATTGGGGTGAATGCAGGAGATCTGAATAATGACTAGATTGCTGAGGAATTAAGCAAAGACCTTAAAATGGTCATGCCACCTAACTTTGATGGAAAAACTATAGGGGATGATGCTGAGGCATGGATCATATCCATGGAAAAGTACTTTCATGTTTGGAATCTTTCAAGATAGTAAAGGGAATTATGGGGTTCTTTCCAGCTGATTGGAGAAGCAGCTACATGGTGGAATAATGAAATGGCTAAGAAGAAGTTACGACTAGGACAAATATCTTGGGATGATTTTGACGAACTACAACTAAATGAGAACCTGATTAAAGAACTTCAAGTGAATATAGATCACCGAGCGCTAAACTATTATGTAAGATAATTGAATTAGTTTTATGTTTTCATTGATGTCAACTAGTTTTGACAGTACTTATCATAGAGTTGCAAAAATCTAACACATCTATAGAAGAGAAGAGAAAGATGAAGAACCAAGATATCTACATGAAGGAAGATGGATATGACAGATGAGGATAAGGAATACTCTTGGTAAATTATTGATGATTCTATGACTTCATATTGTTGACTTGATTATGTTGCATTAATCTATTATGAAGTTGGGAGAAAAATGTTATAAAGTAGTTTGGTCAATTAACAAAGCATTCTAGTATACACCGAGCAGTGTAGTGTATACTGAGCTATAAAGTGTATGATCATGGAGTGGAAAGATAAAGTTTGTTATGAGATTGATAGCTAATGAAATTCAAGGAAGATCTAAAGGACAAAATTGAAATGTGTTACTAACACATCAGCCAAGGAAGGTTTTAGCGGAAAAATCAACGAAGGAGATTAAGAGGAAAAATCTTATGGATGAAAGGAAAATGGTTTACTTGTCTATTTAAGAGACTAGGGCTCCATTATGAAACTCATGCCAGAGGAAAGAATACTATAGAGATATCGTGTGAACAAGCTTCATGCATGCCTAATCAAATTGGCTAAGGAGAACCAAACTGCAAAGATTATCGAGTGTCAAAAAGCTATAACCGAGAGATAGTAAGTTACTGAATATTGTTGAACAAAATTGATATATTGATTAGACAATTTGAATGAGCATAATATAGATCTCTACATCTACAAATCAAGTTGTATTATAATTAGATCACCTGCTATTATAGTTTAACCATTGTAATCAGATAAATCTCTTAACCGAGTATACTAGAAAGTCTTGTAATGTCATTCATAGAATGTACACTTGTTATCTTGTCAATGCCATAGTGAATGTTGGTTGGCCAATAATGGTTAGTGTTAAATCCTCTAACAAGGTCACACCTTACAGTATGTTTTGTAACCTTTAACATGGTTGGCTCTTTATCGAGCTCACTTCAGAAGAGTTTACAATTTTTGGGTTACCGGTCTTAGGTGGTTTTTCCCTTTACAGGGTTTCCACATTAAATCTCTTATGTTATGTGTTGATTGTGATGATTGTTGGATATCATACTTTACATGTTGCATATTTGATTTGATCGCGAGTTACTATAAGTTATTAACTAACTAATCAGTAAAAGCACAGACTATTTACTATTCTATGTTACTGAGCTGCAGAAGTTTGTTTAAATTATTTTAGGATATGCATTTTGTATTTGGGACTATGGATAAATCATTCACACCCCTCTTAGTTATTCTAACAATTGGTATCAGAGCTTTATTGGTTTCTTAGAATAGAGTTTTAAGGACTTTAGCATAAAGATCATAAAATGTATAAAAGGGATGTGCCAAAGCTGAACAAGGACAACTTTGTAATATGGAAAAGCCGAATGAAACTTCATATATTTGGAATTGGGAATTCTTCCCTCACACTATTAGAGAATGGCTACATTGCACTGCCCACTGGACCTTTGACTCTTGATCAACAAAGAGATAGACATGACCATAATATTACTATGATGGAGATTGTTGTTGCTCTAATAGATGCTAAGTTTGAAGATATTAAAGATTTCACTACTACTAAGGATATGTGGGATAAAATTGCTCAAGTTTATAGTGGTGATACAAATGTCAAGAGAGCAAGAGCTGAAAGTTTAAGAGGGAGATTCAATGATATCAAGATGAAAAAAGGAGAAAACATTGTGTAGTACACAAACCAAATAAAGGAGGTAGTTCATGCTATCAGAGGATCTGATGGTGTTATTGATGAAGATACTATGATAAGAAAAATTCTAAGGACTTTATTTCTTGTTTATGAAATAAAAATATCTAAAATACATGAAAATAGGTCAGCACCTAACAATACTCTCACTCTTGATAATCTGATTGGAAAGCTAACAACTTTTGAACTAAACAACTATGATAATAGTGTTGTACTCACTATTTAACATGGTTTTATGACTTCTCTAAAGATTGGTAAGTCTAGTAGTAGAAATAATAACCTTGTGATAGTGATAGCAATACTAATGATGAGCTTGATGAGCTTGATGAGCTTGAAGCTCTTATGGCCAGGAGATTACCTAAAGGAAAAGGTAGATATAGAGTCAAATTACCTTTAGCATGTTTTAACTACAAATAAGTTGGTCATATTGCTGCTAGATGTCCAAACATGAAGAAAGATGATAGAAACAAGGACCGATCTGGTGAAGGAAGCTATGGGAGAAGAGGAAAAAGAAGTTATTGACACTACAACAGAGACAACCGAGACAAAAATGATAAAAGCGAAAAGGTATGTTACATTGTAGAAGAAAATGAATCTCATTCTAATTCAGATGATGATGTAAAGTTGGTATTTGTTTCTATGAAGGATGATTCTGAGGGAGAAGAAAGGTATGTAAAAACAACACTAATTTCTAAGGTTAATAAAAATGATACATTGATCATATATAGTGGTTGTACACATCAAATGACTGGTCATGAAGAAAAATTTAATCATCTTGAGAAATATAATGGAGGATCTATAAAAATGGGTAATGATACACCTTGTATGGTTAGTGAATAGTGTAAAAATGGAAGCTTAGCAATGTACCTAACATTTAACACTTATTCATTTGAATTGAAATTGGAATTGGCATAGCATGAGTAAATCTAGAAATACTTGAAAATTAATTAGGTCAAGATACATACCTCATTATGAAATTCATTTGGAAATACTTATTTTCTAAAGTCTATATGAGGTTTTGGAAGATTCTACAACTGGATCTGTGATAAAAGATTTGAGACAGAGAAAACCCAAAAAAGTTTCATCTTTTTGGTAGTAGGTCGAGTTTGAGCCTCATAAAAGGTCAAATACCACATTTTTATTCTGAAGCCCGATTCTAATTTTGTTCATAGATCCCAAAAGTTTGGTTAAAAAGGTACTCAAATATGTCCTTTGATTCCTGAAACAATGACTGTAGATATCTGAAAAGGGCATTTTTGGGGTGGCTACATAAGGTTTTTCCTTAGTCAAATCCCTATTTTGGTGGTCTCCACCTCCATGAATAGTTGATTGAAATAGAATGTGTGTGTGTGTGTGTGTGTGTATTGAAAGTGTAATGCCAAGATCTAATCCTCTAGATCAAAACCCTATCATGAATGTGTATGAAATAACAATGCATAGATTTGAATGAGATAGAAAAGCATACCAAGCCCCCAAGGCTAAAGTACTTCTACCAAACTCACAATTTGTAATTGTTACCCCATGATTAAATCTTTGAATGCTTGAAAATTGATGATGGTGGATCAAGGAAGAAATGATCTCTCTTGTTCCAAATATGTGTCCACAAGGATGCTTGATGTCAACAATGGCTTGATCTCCTATATCATCATCTTGCTATCTTGCATCTTCACCATTCCTTGCTTTCTTGAAATCTTCTTGCTCAAAAAACATGATGGAGAGATGTGCATAATTGATGTTGGATCAATCACCTTGCTTGAGAGTGCTTGAGCATGAAAACTTGATGTGAAAATGAGAGAGGAAGGCCTCCTTTTATAGTGAACTAGGGCACAATCCTCTAGAGGGGCCACCTTGGAGAATTAAATCCCAATTAGGTCCTAACCTTTAGAAAATATATGTAGATTAAATTCAATTAGAGGATTTACCATCTCAAAACCCGAAATGGCCAACCTGGAGTCAAGAAAATAAATATCCCAAAAGCCCGATGCCCGAAAATCAAGAATTCTAGAAATTTGAACAAGGGGGGAAAAATCAAGGTTGGACCTGACCTAGTTAGGTTCTCCCTCAATCTTGACCTATTTAGGTTTGAGCTCGATCCTAGCCTAGTCAAGATCAACCTCGAATTTGACCCTGGGCCTAGATCCAATCAGAATCAAGATAGGAGGTCCTGAGGATGCCCAGGGACCTAGAAATGATATTAGAAGAGGACACAATGACAGGGATAAGCATAAAATCCTATGATGATTGTGATGAAGGCTAGGAGGACCTATTTCTAATTTCTACCTAAAAAATAGAGCCATGGAAGGGGGAAATTCAGGAGATCCTCAGGATCGTAACCCTAATTTCACCTAGAATGAAGAAGATAAGTGAAAAATGCATCCTCAATGCAAGTCTATCATGATAAATGTACTAAAAGAGGGTGCTAAACCTATCAAGATGGAAGTTCTTCCATTTTAAGATGATACATTTAGCCCCCACTTTAGCTTAGATATGACACTACGTGAATATGCAAGCTAAAGTAAGAAAACATCATAGTAAATAAAAAGGATATAGCTAAGTCCTCGATGTAAAGATCTTGCAAAAAACTATTAGAACCTACAACACACAAGGTTAATGGAAATCCATAAATCATCTAAAGCTTACTATATGATAATTTGAGAAGTGTATAGATCCCCTTATTCCCCCCTATTTCGGCTTTCTACTTCGGAAGGGTGAAACAAGGTGATAAGAAAAAATCTATCTACTAGATATGCAGAGTGTTGAAAAGTCCTTCCCTAAACCAATTAAAAGGATTCCTAACCTTCTAAAACTAGTTCAAGGAGTTAGGTATCTGAATCATGTTTCCAACTCCATTGATGACACTAAAAATGGAGGTACCAAACTCAAGTTATGATGAAAATAGTGGATGTCTGTATAAATGCATAAGAAAAGAAAATTTGAGTTTACCCTAAGGAAACCATAATAAAACCCTAATTTGATCTTATAAATAAGTAAAAGAGAGAAATACTTACTCATTCTTACCATTCTTAGATTTGAAAGGAGGAAGCAAGATGCCGAGAAGAGAGGAACTTTGAGCAACATGCCTAGAGACTCTAAGACATAGCCTGGCTACCAAACGGTCACTACCTAAGGTGATGATGCAAGAGCATCCTGGGTGTAAGAGCAATCTTGCATCACCCAAAAATATTTCTATTTTTGAATTCAATAAGGGTTATTTTGTGCAGGGCTGCTATTTATGGAAAGTTACTATTTTTGGTAATTTTCGTATGTGCTCAGAATGATCTGTTTTCTTTCTTGGAGGTTCATTTTGGTCATATAAGTCTGCCAGTAAAGTTTCATTGCCAGATCAAGTGTATATTAGAAGATATTGAAGATTTTCGGTATTGGCAGCAGGGTACAGAAACTTTGAACTCAGTTTTGAAGGCTTTAGAGGCCCCGGATGAGGTCGAAAATTTGCGTGACAAGCGCTTGCGCCGGTCAAGCCTGTAGAGCGCTTCGTGGCGTTTCCGAAATGGGGTTATAGTGGCCGAGCGGGTCAACTGGTGATGACTTATGGTCTTCGGAAGTTGGGCCACCTGAAATGGCGAAAATTAATTTTCTTCAAAATTTCTGTTCGGGTTTCAAAGGTTATCTTGAGCCGACTATGATGTAATAAAATGTAAAATAAAATAATTCTAAGTTTGGTCGGCCTTATTGGCTAAAATTCTGGAACCTTCCCAGGCGGTGGATAATTGCCTATATAAGGAAGGCTGTATTATTGTCTTAGGCAGTTCAGAATAGTTCTGGGTAGTAGATCTGGGTATTGATTCGAGGCTTTGTCCTACAGAATATTGTAAGGAATGCCCATGTGGCTTTGCGTATTGTAATTCTGAAAGTTTGTAATTCCACATTTGTGGAGATAATAAGAAGCCAATTTTCTGTTCTTGCATATTGTTGTTGTTTCTCTATTTCTGTTATGTGTTTGTGGTATTAAGGGGAGCACCCTTCATCAAGTGGTATCAGAGCAGGAGTTCTTGAGTGTGTAAACAGATCGCCGACTGTGAGGCAGTTTGCACCAGGACCGTGGCTAGGGTTTCAGCGCACATCGCGAAAATGCCTCCACGAAGGGAACATGGCGGAAGAGCTGGTGTTGTAACACCTGAGGTTAGAGAGCTGCAGAGACAAGTGCGAGCATTGCAAGAAGAGATTCGCAGAGGAATGAATCTTAATGTCAGAGATGAAAGCGAGGATGAAGCCGAAGAAGAATATCAAGAAGGAGAAGTTGAAATTGTGAACCAGGAGGAAGAAAGACTTTTTCGAGCGATTTCCAAGATTGGGAAAAGACCTAAGATTGAGGTTCCTACATTTTCTGGAAATCTTAACCCAGAGGAACTGATCGACTGGATCAATGAGTGTGAAGAATATTTTGAGTATGAAGATGTTGAGGATCCTGATAGGGTCAAATTTGCGAAGGCCAGACTGAAAGGTCATGCGAAGATCTGGTGGCAAGAAATTCAATTAGAGCGAAATAGAAGAGGGAAAGATAAAATCACAAGATGGGATCGGATGGTGGATAAATTGAAGCGACAGTTCATTCCTGTTGATTATGAGCTTGACCTACTAAAGAAAATGCAGAGTTTGAAGCAAGCAGGAAGATCTGTTCAGGAGTATACAGAGGAGTTCTATCGACTTCTCATCAGAACAGGGCATGCAGAAGCTAATAAAGAGAAAGTTGCCCGATACATTAATGGGTTAAGGCCAAGCATTCAGGAGGAGCTGAATCTGGTTCGAATGAACAGTATTGAAGAGGCATACCAGTTTGCCCTAAAAGTGGAGGAAAAGCTGAACAAGAAGTTTGAGAGCAGACAAAACGGAAGAGGTCGCGGTGGACGATCTGGTGGACGGTCATATGGTGGCTGAAATGAAGATCCGAAAAAGAAGGATGAGGCCAGTAGCAGTCAAAATCAGCGAGGAAATAATTCCAATCGCTTCCAGGATCAGAATAATAGAGATCAGAGAGGAAGAGGAAGAGGACAAGGATCTGGAAGAGGTGGCTTCCGTGGAACATGTTTTCACTGTGGAGAAGAAGGTTATAGGGCATTTGAATGTCCTCAGCGCCAAGGCAGAACAGACAAGAGAAATGAAGGCCAGGCCAGAGTTGCACATGTCGATGAAGATGCCAGATCATCAAATTCTGAAGATGTTGAAAGAGGAGAAACGTTGATTAACAGAAGAGTCCTGTTGAGTGGTGAGAATGAACCTGAGCAAAGGAGGAGCCTGTTTCGCACCAGGTGCAAGTGTGAAGGTAAATGTTGTGATGTGATCATTGATAGTGGAAGCACTGACAATTTGGTGTCAGAAGAGATGGTGACAAAGTTGAAGCTCAAGAGACAGAAACACCCACATCCATATCGGATTGCCTGGGTACAGGATGACCACAAGGTCATGGTCAATGAACAATGCCTAGTGAAGTTCAAGATTGGCGGATACCAAGATGAGGTATTGTGTGATATCATATCTATAGATGCATGCCATATGTTGTTGGGTAGACCCTGGCAGTTTGACAGATGTGCTGTACATGATGGCCGTGCGAATACCTATTCCCTGACAAAGGATGGAGTGTGACATAAGCTAAAACCGTTGAAGGAGACTGAAGAAAAGGTATGTGGTAATGCAAGGATAACTTTTGTTGATGGAAGAAATTTCCTAGATGGTATGAGGCATGAGCATGTATGTTTTACTTTAATTCTAAAAGCTGGTAAAGAGGAAGTAGAAGATGTTCCTGTAGAAGTTGCAGATTTGTTGAATGAGTTTCAGGATATTGTATCCGATAACGTGCCTGATGGATTACCACCAGTCAGGAAGATCAGTCATCAGATGGACTTGATCCCAGGAGCGAGTTTTCCGAATAAGGCAGCACACAGAATGACACCTGCAGAAAGTGAGGAGTTGAACAGACAAGTGCATGAACTGTTACAGAAAGGATTGATTCGAGAGAGTCTGAGTCCCTGTGCTGTACCAGCGGTATTAGCACCAAAGAAGAATGGAGAGTGGAGGATGTGTACAGATTCCAGACCAATAAACAAGATCACAATCAAGTACAGGTTTCCATTGCCACGAATGGATGATATTATGGACTGTTTGAGTGGAGCTGTGTATTTCTCAAAGATAGATCTGAAAAGCGGATATCATCAGATTCGGATCAGAGAAGGAGATGAATGGAAGACTGCCTTCAAGACAAAGGAAGGACTGTATGAGTGGTTAGTCATGCCTTTTGGGCTAACCAATGCACCGAGCACTTTCATGCGGCTCATGAATGAGGTTATGAAAGAATTTCTGGGTAAGTTTGTCATTGTTTACCTAGATGATATTTTGATCTTTAGTAAGACATTGGATGAGCATATGATGCATATTCGTATGGTATTTGAGAAGTTGAGAGAAGAGAAATTGTTGATTAATTTGAAGAAGTGCAGTTTTGTGAAGAAAGAGTTAGTGTATTTGGGATTTGTAGTTTCGGCAAAAGGTCTAAAAATGGACCCAGAGAAGGTACAGGCTATCCTCGAATGGCCTACTCCAAGGAGTGCTACTGAGGTAAGATCTTTTCATGGTCTGGCTAGCTTTTACAGAAAGTTTATCAAAAATTTTAGCAGTATTTGTGGACCCTTGACTGAAACAATGAGAGGGGATAGAAAAGAGTTTAAGTGGACTAAAAGAGCAGAAAAGAATTTTCAATTATTGAAACAAAAAGTTACAGAACAACCTGTTTTAGCACTTCCAGATTTTAATAAGGTGTTTCAAGTAGATTGTGATGCTAGTGGTACTGCAATAGGAGCTGTTATGAGCCAAGAAGGTAAACCTGTTGCTTATTTCAGTGAGAAGTTAAATGATGCCAAGAGGAAATATTATGTTTATGATCAAGAATTTTATGCTATAGTTCAGGCATTAAAGAAGTGGAGACATTATCTGCTTCCTAAGGAGTTTGTTTTGTATACTGATCATCAAGCTTTGCAATATTTGAATAGTCAAGGAAAATTGAATCAAAGGCATTTGAAATGGGTTGAATTTTTGCAGAGTTATACATTTGTTTTGAAACACAGGAGTGGAAAGTCTAATAGGGTTGCAGATGCTCTTAGCAGAAGGCAACTATTGCTGACAGAAATGCAGATTGAAGTGGTTGGGTTCAAGGAACTCAAGAATTTGTATCCAGAGGATCCTGATTTTGGTGAAGCTTGGAAAGCTTGTACAGAACCTGTTACTCTAGACAGGACGAAATGGCTGGATTTCATCATCCAGGACGATATGCTATTCAAAGGGAGTCAATTGTGCATTCCACGAAGTTCTATGAGGGAGAATCTCATCAAGGAGAAGCATAGCGGAGGATTGGCTGGACATTTTGGTCGTGACAAAACCCTTTCTTTGGTTAGTGAGAATTATTATTGGCCACAGTTGCAGCAAGATGTGAAGAAGTTTGTACAGAGTTGCAGAGTATGTCAGATGGCGAAAGGAGTGAAGCAGAATACAGGGTTGTATCAGCCACTATCTGTACCAGAGAAGCCTTGGGAGGATATCAGCATGGACTTTGTTCTTGGTTTACCGAGGACTCAGCGGGGACATGATTCAATTTTTGTGGTAGTTGACAGATTTTCAAAGATGGCACATTTTATTCCCTGCAAGAAGACTAATGATGCTGTTCATGTAGCAGAATTGTTTTTCAGAGAAGTAGTGAGACTTCATGGTTTGCCAAAGACCATAGTTTCAGATCGGGACACTAAGTTTGTTGGATATTTGTGGCGTACATTATGGAAGAAGTTGAAGACAGATTTGAAGTTCAGTTCATCACATCATCCCCAGACTGATGGACAGACAGAGGTGGTGAATAGGAGTTTGGGAAATTTGCTAAGATGTTTGGTTGGAGATAAGCCAACAGGATAGGATTTGATTTTACCACAGGCGAAATTTGCATACAATAATTCTGTCAACAGGAGCACTGGTAAATCACCATTCTAGATTATATATGGAAGTAGTCCAAGAAATGCATCTGAATTGAGAAAGATAGATAAAGGAGAAATAAGTAGTGCTGAAGCTGAGGATTTTGCAGAACACTTGAAGAACATCCATGAAGAGGTGAGGAAGCATATTACCAAGATGAACGCACAGTATAAGGCTAAGGCAGATGAGAAAAGGAGGCATAAGGAATTTCAGGTTGGTGATGAAGTCATGGTTCATTTGCGGAAGGAGCGGTTTCCAGTTGGTACATATAACAAGTTGAAAATGAAGAAGTTTGGACCATGCAGGATATTGAAGAAACATGATTCAGGAAACGCATATGAGGTAGAACTACCTAGTGAGCTAAATATTTCACCAGTGTTTAACATTTCAGATCTGAGAGAGTATCATGAAGGAGGTGTTGAAGATGAGATCACAGCAGCACAGTGGAGTATTCCAGCAACTAGTTCAGACACTAAGGAGATCGAAGACATACTGGACAGTCGTGTTGGTAGAAGCACAAGGAATAGGACATATGAAGAGTATTTGGTCAAATAGAAAGGACGACCTGTAGAAGATTCATCGTGGCTAACAAAGGAGGAGGTTAACCGTCTTGGTTTTCCTCTGCACACCTGAGTCGTGACAGGGTCACTTCTCAAATTACCCTGGGTGTCTGATGCAGGAGCATCCTGGGTGTAAGAGCAATCTTGCATCACCCAAAAATATTTCTGTTTTTGAATTCAATAAGGGTTATTTTGTGCAGAGCTGCTATTTATGGAAAGTTACTATTTTTGGTAATTTTGGTATGTGCTCAGAATGATCTGTTTTCTTTCTTGGAGGTTCATTTTGGTCATATAAGTCTGCCAGTAAAGTTTCATTGCCAGATCAAGTGTATATTAGAAGATATTGAAGATTTTCGGTATTGGCAGCAGGGTACAGAAACTTTGAACTCAGTTTTGAAGGCTTTAGAGGCCCCGGATGAGGTCGAAAATTTGCGTGACGGGCACTTGCGCTGGTTAAGCCTGTAGAGCGCTTCGTGGCGTTTCCGAAATGGGGTTATAGTGGCCGAGCGGGTCAACTGGTGATGACTTATGGTCTTCGGAAGTTGGGCCACCTGAAATGGCGAAAATTAATTTTCTTCAAAATTTCTGTTCGGGTTTCAAAGGTTATCTTGAGCCGACTATGATGTAATAAAATGTAAAATAAAATAATTCTAAGTTTGGTCGGCCTTATTGGCTAAAATTCTGGAACCTTCCCAGGCGGTGGATAATTGCCTATATAAGGAAGGCTGTATTATTGTCTTAGGCAGTTCAGAATAGTTCTGGGTAGTAGATCTGGGTATTGATTCGAGGCTTTGTCTTACAGAATATTGTAAGGAATGCCCATGTGGCTTTGCGTATTGTAATTCTGAAAGTTTGTAATTCCACATTTGTGGAGATAATAAGAAGCCAATTTTCTGTTCTTGCATATTGTCGTTGTTTCTCTATTTCTGTTATGTGTTTGTGGTATTAAGGGGAGCACCCTTCATCAAGTGGTATCAGAGCAGGAGTTCTTGAGTGTGTAAACAGATCGCCGACTGTGAGGCAGTTTGCACCAGGACCGTGGCTAGGGTTTCAGCGCACATCGCGAAAATGCCTCCACGAAGGGAACATGGCGAAAGAGCTGGTGTTGTAACACCTGAGGTTAGAGAGCTGCAGAGACAAGTGCGAGCATTGCAAGAAGAGATTCGCAGAGGAATGAATCTTAATGTCAGAGATGAAAGCGAGGATGAAGCCGAAGAAGAATATCAAGAAGGAGAAGTTGAAATTGTGAACCAGGAGGAAGAAAGACTTTTTCGGGCGATTTCCAAGATTGGGAAAAGACCTAAGATTGAGGTTCCTACATTTTCTGGAAATCTTAACCCAGAAGAACTGATCGACTGGATCAATGAGTGTGAAGAATATTTTGAGTATGAAGATGTTGAGGATCCTGATAGGGTCAAATTTGCGAAGGCCAGACTGAAAGGTCATGCGAAGATCTGGTGGCAAGAAATTCAATTAGAGCGAAATAGAAGAGGGAAAGATAAAATCACAAGATGGGATCGGATGGTGGATAAATTGAAGCGACAGTTCATTCCTGTTGATTATGAGCTTGACCTACTAAAGAAAATGCAGAGTTTGAAGCAAGCAGGAAGATCTGTTCAGGAGTATACAGAGAAGTTCTATCGATTTCTCATCAGAACAGGGCATGCAGAAGCTGATAAAGAGAAAGTTGCCCGATACCTTAATGGGTTAAGGCCAAGCATTCAGGAGGAGCTGAATCTGGTTCGAATGAACAGTATTGAAGAGGCATACCAGTTTGCCCTAAAAGTGGAGGAAAAGCTGAACAAGAAGTTTGAGAGCAGACAAAACGGAAGAGGTCGCGGTGGACGATCTGGTGGACGGTCATATGGTGGCCGAAATGAAGATCCGAAAAAGAAGGATGAGGCCAGTAGCAGTCAAAATCAGCGAGGAAATAATTCCAATCGCTTCCAGGATCAGAATAATAGAGATCAGAGAGGAAGAGGAAGAGGACAAAGATCTGGAAGAGGTGGCTTCCGTGGAACATGTTTTCACTGTGGAGAAGAAGGTCATAGGGCATTTGAATGTCCTCAGCGCCAAGGCAGAACAGACAGGAGAAATGAAGGCCAGGCCAGAGTTGCACATGTCGATGAAGATGCCAGATCATCAAATTCTGAAGATGCTGAAAGAGGAGAAACGTTGATTAACAGAAGAGTCCTGTTGAGTGGTGAGAATGAACCTGAGCAAAGGAGGAGCCTGTTTCGCACCAGGTGCAAGTGTGAAGGTAAATGTTGTGATGTGATCATTGATAGTGGAAGCACTGACAATTTGGTGTCAGAAGAGATGGTGACAAAGTTGAAGCTCAAGAGACAGAAACACCCACATCCATATCGGATTGCCTGGGTACAGGATGACCACAAGGTCATGGTCAATGAACAATGCCTAGTGAAGTTCAAGATTGGCGGATACCAAGATGAGGTATTGTGTGATATCATATCTATGGATGCATGCCATATGTTGTTGGGTAGACCCTGGCAGTTTGACAGATGTGTTGTACATGATGGCCGTGCGAATACCTATTCCCTGACAAAGGATGGAGTGCGACATAAGCTAAAACCGTTGAAGGAGACTGAAGAAAAGGTATGTGGTAATGCAAGGATAACTTTTGTTGATGGAAGAAATTTCCTAGATGGTATGAGGCATGAGCATGTATGTTTTGCTTTAATTCCAAAAGCTGGTAAAGAGGAAGTAGAAGATGTTCCTGTAGAAGTTGCAGATTTGTTGAATGAGTTTCAGGATATTGTATCCGATAACGTGCCTGATGGATTACCACCAGTCAGGAAGATCAGTCATCAGATGGACTTGATCCCAGGAGCGAGTTTTTCGAATAAGGCAGCACACAGAATGACACCTGCAGAAAGTGAGGAGTTGAACAGACAAGTGCATGAACTGTTACAGAAAGGATTGATTCGAGAGAGTCTGAGTCCCTGTGCTGTACCAGCGGTATTAGCACCAAAGAAGAATGGAGAGTGGAGGATGTGTACAGATTCCAGAGCAATAAACAAGATCGCAATCAAGTACAGGTTTCCATTGCCACGAATGGATGATATTATGGACTGTTTGAGTGGAGCTGTGTATTTCTCAAAGATAGATCTGAAAAGCGGATATCATCAGATTCGGATCAGAGAAGGAGATGAATGGAAGACTGCCTTCAAGACAAAGGAAGGACTGTATGAGTGGTTAGTCATGCCTTTTGGGCTAACCAATGCACCGAGCACTTTCATGCGGCTCATGAATGAGGTTCTGAAAGAATTTCTGGGTAAGTTTGTCATTGTTTACCTAGATGATATTTTGATCTTTAGTAAGACATTGGATGAGCATATGATGCATATTCGTATGGTATTTGAGAAGTTGAGAGAAGAGAAATTGTTGATTAATTTGAAGAAGTGCAGTTTTGTGAAGAAAGAGTTAGTGTATTTGGGATTTGTAGTTTCGGCAGAAGGTCTAAAAATGGACCCAGAGAAGGTACAGGCTATCCTCGAATGGCCTACTCCAAGGAGTGCTACTGAGGTAAGATCTTTTCATGGTCTGGCTAGCTTTTACAGAAAGTTTATCAGAAATTTTAGCAGTATTTGTGGACCCTTGACTGAAACAATGAGAGGGGATAGAAAAGAGTTTAAGTGGACTAAAGGAGCAGAAAAGAGTTTTCAATTATTGAAATAAAAAGTTACAGAACAACCTGTTTTAGCACTTCCAGATTTTAATAAGGTGTTTCAAGTAGATTGTGATGCTAGTGGTACTGCAATAGGAGCTGTTATGAGCCAAGAAGGTAAACCTGTTGCTTATTTCAGTGAAAAGTTAAATGATGCCAAGAGGAAATATTATGTTTATGATCAAGAATTTTATGCTATAGTTCAGGCATTAAAGAAGTGGAGACATTATCTGCTTCCTAAGGAGTTTGTTTTGTATACTGATCATCAAGCTTTGCAATATTTGAATAGTCAAGGAAAATTGAATCAAAGGCATTTGAAATGGGTTGAATTTTTGCAGAGTTATACATTTGTTTTGAAACACAGGAGTGGAAAGTCTAATAGGGTTGCAGATGCTCTTAGCAGAAGGCAACTATTGCTGACAGAAATGCAGATTGAAGTGGTTGGGTTCAAGGAACTCAAGAATTTGTATCCAGAGGATCCTGATTTTGGTGAAGCTTGGAAAGCTTGTACAGAACCTGTTACTCTAGACAGGACGAAATGGCTGGATTTCATCATCCAGGACGATATGCTATTCAAAGGGAGTCAATTGTGCATTCCACGAAGTTCTATGAGGGAGAATCTCATCAAGGAGAAGCATAGCGGAGGATTGGCTGGACATTTTGGTCGTGACAAAACCCTTTCTTTGGTTAGTGAGAATTATTATTGGCCACAGTTGCAGCAAGATGTGAAGAAGTTTGTACAGAGTTGCAGAGTATGTCAGATGGCGAAAGGAGTGAAGCAGAATACAGGGTTGTATCAGCCACTATCTGTACCAGAGAAGCCTTGGGAGGATATCAGCATGGACTTTGTTCTTGGTTTACCGAGGACTCAGCGGGGACATGATTCAATTTTTGTGGTAGTTGACAGATTTTCAAAGATGGCACATTTTATTCCCTGCAAGAAGACTAATGATGCTGTTCATGTAGCAGAATTGTTTTTCAGAGAAGTAGTGAGATTTCATGGTTTGCCAAAGACCATAGTTTCAGATCGGGACACTAAGTTTGTTGGATATTTCTGGCGTACATTGTGGAAGAAGTTGAAGACAGATTTGAAGTTCAGTTCATCACATCATCCCCAGACTGATGGACAGACAGAGGTGGTGAATAGGAGTTTGAGAAATTTGCTGAGATGTTTGGTTGGAGATAAGCCAACAGGATGGGATTTGATTTTACCACAGGCGGAATTTGCATACAATAATTCTGTCAACAGGAGCACTGGTAAATCACCATTCTAGATTATATATGGAAGTAGTCCAAGAAATGCATCTGAATTGAGAAAGATAGATAAAGGAGAAATAAGTAGTGCTGAAGCTGAGGATTTTGCAGAACACTTGAAGAACATCCATGAAGAGGTGAGGAAGCATATTACCAAGATGAACGCACAGTATAAGGCTAAGGCAGATGAGAAAAGGAGGCATAAGGAATTTCAGGTTGGTGATGAAGTCATGGTTCATTTGCGGAAGGAGCGGTTTCCAGTTGGTACATATAACAAGTTGAAAATGAAGAAGTTTGGACCATGCAGGATATTGAAGAAACATGATTCAGGAAACGCATATGAGGTAGAACTGCCTAGTGAGCTAAATATTTCACCAGTGTTTAACATTTCAGATCTGACAGAGTATCATGAAGGAGGTGTTGAAGATGAGATCACAGCAGCACAGTGGAGTATTCCAGCAACTAGTTTAGACACTAAGGAGATCGAAGACATACTGGACAGTCGTGTTGGTAGAAGCACAAGGAATAGGACATATGAAGAGTATTTGGTCAAATGGAAAGGACGACCTGTAGAAGATTCATCGTGGCTAACAAAGGAGGAGGTTAACCGTCTTGGTTTTCCTCTGCACACCTGAGTCGTGACAGGGTCACTTCTCAAATTACCCTGGGTGTCTGATGCAGGAGCATCCTGGGTGTAAGAGCAATCTTGCATCACCCAAAAATATTTCTATTTTTGAATTCAATAAGGGTTATTTTGTGCAGAGCTGCTATTTATGGAAAGTTACTATTTTTGGTAATTTTTGTATGTGCTCAGAATGATCTGTTTTCTTTCTTGGAGGTTCATTTTGGTCATATAAGTCTGCCAGTAAAGTTTCATTGCCAGATCAAGTGTATATTAGAAGATATTGAAGATTTTCGGTATTGGCAGCAGGGTACAGAAACTTTGAACTCAGTTTTGAAGGCTTTAGAGGCCCCGGATGAGGTCGAAAATTTGCGTGACGGGCACTTGCGCTGGTCAAGCCTGTAGAGCGCTTCGTGGCGTTTCCGAAATGGGGTTATAGTGGCCGAGCGGGTCAACTGGTGATGACTTATGGTCTTCGGAAGTTGGGCCACCTGAAATGGCGAAAATTAATTTTCTTCAAAATTTCTGTTCGGGTTTCAAAGGTTATCTTGAGCCGACTATGATGTAATAAAATGTAAAATAAAATAATTCTAAGTTTGGTCGGCCTTATTGGCTAAAATTCTGGAACCTTCCCAGGCGGTGGATAATTGCCTATATAAGGAAGGCTGTATTATTGTCTTAGGCAGTTCAGAATAGTTCTGGGTAGTAGATCTGGGTATTGATTCGAGGCTTTGTCCTACAGAATATTGTAAGGAATGCCCATGTGGCTTTGCGTATTGTAATTCTGAAAGTTTGTAATTCCACATTTGTGGAGATAATAAGAAGCCAATTTTCTGTTCTTGCATATTGTTGTTGTTTCTCTATTTCTGTTATGTGTTTGTGGTATTAAGGGGAGCACCCTTCATCAGGTGAGTTTACTGTTATCCTCATTTGTACTTTCCAAATTCCTATTTTTTATAGGCAAGGTAAATTTTTCCCCTTTTAGGTCGACCCTGACTCATTTAGGTCAACATTGACCCATCTAGGTCGACTTTGACCCATGAAAGTCGACATTGACCAGAGGGTTTTTGTCAATTTTTGAGATGAGGTCGACCTTGACCCAAAAAGGTTGACCCTGACCTAGGAAAGTTGACATTGACCCAGTAAGGTTGACATTGACCTAATTGAGGTTGACTTTGACCTAGTTCAGTTAGTTTTGTAAATTTGATAATGTAGATGACTGATATGATCTTTGTTTGTGCTTGCAGGACCTAGTCTGCTTCCGAGAGCATCCTTTTGGGGAATTGCTAGTGAAAGTCAAGGAGAGATTGTCTAAGCTTAATGATGAGGGGATGTAGTTACTAAGAGATTTGGGACTGTAGTGGGTATCAGTCCTTCCATAGCTCAGACTACACTAAGCCATGTTATCAGCTTTGATAGAGAGGAGGGATGAGGATACATGCTCCTTCCATCTTCCCTCTAGTGAGATCACAGTGACCTTAGAGGATGTCTATAAGATCCTGTGGCTTCCAATCTAAGGGGAGACCACTAGACCTAGAGAAAAACATAGTTTTAAGGAGATCCATGTAGATAGAGTATTGTACAAGAGTGCATCCTTTGATGTAGACCTGGTTAGATCATATCCTACTATCTTCCTTACTATCAGGCCCTACACCTTTAGTACGAAAGGTGATGTTATGTATAGTAGCCTTGGTTGTGTTACCCAACTCAAAGGGTACAATATTTTGTTCACCTCTAACACATCTCAAATGAATGATGGAGAGAGAGAGGACCATGTTCTCATGGGGTCACAACATGCTAGCTCAGCTATACCATGAGTCAGGTCAATTAGTGAGGTATCAACGGGAGAGTCTATTGACATGCACAGTTCTATAGATATGGATTTTTGAGCATTTTGCATGTAAAAATCCATAGGGAGTGCTAGTGATGGTAGATGTGAGCATAGTGAGAGCCTTCACATATTCTTTGAGAGATGTTTGGTAGTTTGGGGATATGCTCTACTAGAGAGTACATCTAGACCATATTGCCAGCACTGATGTGATATGGAGACCCTACTGCCAGATGACAGAGTAGCCTGATACATGATTCCAGATGAGACATTCATAGCAGTGTAAGCTACTAGAGGGTCATCAAAGTCATATAGTGATACCCTACTATTATGATCAGGTGATGAGGTAGTTTGGCTTGTTATAGGGAGTCCCTAAGGCAATACCTCACTATGTTCATCTGATGAGATACTATCAGAGACCCAGCGCCATACACTAACCATTGATAGCAGAAATAGAGGATAGTGATGCAGAGGAGACAAAGGATATAGAGGTACCATCAGATGTAGCCTATTCAGGCATGAGTCAAGATTACATCAAATATTGGAGTTTGGAGGGGACTCGTCCTATCTTTCCCAAGGATTATCCTATAGGTGATCCAGGCTTTATAGAGGGGACACACTGGGATAGTGGAGCCACCAAGGAGGATGAGGATATCAGAGATGAGGAGGAGCCTATCTTTGAGGAAGATCCCATGGAGGAGGAGGAGAGAGTAGAGGAGAGGGATGAGGACATGCCCCTAGGTGGTGATACTGGTACAGATATACCTATTACTCATGCATCACCACTGAGATCACAATGGCCCCCATAGCCCCACATAGAGACACCACCACTGAGACCAAGATATAGCAAGCATGTAGAGTATAGTCACTCCATGCCCCCACCATCTTGGCACTTTAGTGACATCTAGGAGGGAGACCCAGGTATGAACTTGATTGAAATTTGGTTGAATATATGATTTGAATAGACAGGATACTAAACTATTAGAATTTTTTTCTTTCTATAGCGAGTGCAGTGGAGTGGAGGAGCTTTGTATCTGAGATTCTCAAGGATAACATTATATGCTACTGACTACTAGCCAATGAGTGAGAGCCTTCCATTGGTCATAGAGATCCCAATAGACATGCTGACATCTTTGTATGTATGTAGCAAGAGCTAAGAATGTACAGAGAAAGAGAGGAGAAGCTGATGGAAAAGGTAGAGAGTCTCCAAGGATGTGTACAGGGTATGAGTATTTCCAGGAGCCATACATGGACACACAAATATTCATCTTCCCATCACAGAGTAGAGAGATCTAGGAGTCATCGACCATTAGAGTGACATAGTGATAAATGTAGTGATAGATAGGGCCATTGGCCACTTATGTATCCAAAACTTTGAAAACTATCTTTGATGAATGAAAAAATTTCTCTACTAATTAGTTCTATGTTTGATTACTATGCTTTCATCAATATGAAACTTAATAGAAAGAAAGAAAGAAAGTGCATAAACATATTCAATATATAATTTTTTTTAAAACTACATAACCTATAAAATAAATTTTTATAAGGAAAACATAAATGCACATGGAACAAATGAGATTAAGGGTAATAATGTTTAAATGCATAATATTAATGGGTTCCTTCAAAGAAACACCATCCATATTAGAAAGTTTGTAAGCTCCTAAACCAAAGTCTTCAATAACAATAAAAGGTCTAAGCCAATTAGGGCTAAATTTTCCTTTTTCGCCTGGTAAAGCATTCACATTCCATTGATTCTCATAAAGGACTAAATCACCAACCACAAATGTTCATTTAATTACCTTATGATTGTATTTTTCTGAAGAGATTTATGATAAGATTTTATATGTTCTAATCCATGTATCCGTTGTTCATCCAACATTTCTAATTCTTGTAATCATTGTTCACAAAAAGTATCTGTTGGTCGTTCCCTTTGATCTTCAAAACTTGTAGATTTATACTTTGATGGATAACTATAATAAAACTTTGACTCTATCACCACTCGAAAGTCTACAAGGAAGAGGGCCAATTAACAAGGATTAAGGATATCCTCCTACACATTGAGCATCAATGCTTAGGCGGGTGTACCCTTGACTCACTTCTTCAAAGGAGTCTCTAAACAATATACAACTATACCCTTTACTATCTGATTGAAATGTTTATCATTTAATTACGTGTGTGATTGCTGATGATGGACTGCTTCCAGAGAAAGGATCAGTGCCTTATCCCAAGGAAAAGTCATTTAACAACCTATATCACCCTAAAACCTTAACTCAAACACATATAGATTCAGAGTAAGTGCTTTGCCTATTACTCCCCTCACTCACATATCAGGACATCAAATCCTTATCTTGCCATGAACTCACTAGACTCACCTTAAACACTTTAATCCTAACTTTGTTAGGAACTCAAAGATAACCCCAAAATACTCTTTGTTTACCATATGCTAACCCACTTTGTGCAATCAACATATATGAGCTCAAGAGAAAAACAAAAAGACATACACCAATATGAGATTGGAATCCATAATATTCTCACTAAGACTTGTAGAATCAATACATTACCAAATGAAAAAATGCACAAAGGAAACAAACCCTAAATCCAAGCTCTCCTTGTTCAAATTTTCACTATCAACAATCTAGGACCAAAACTGAAAGAATTGGAACCCCTGCAAACTCAAAAAGTCTGCAACTTATACCCCCCTAGTCATCTTGGAAATTAACAAGCTATAGATGACTAGGGGTAGGGTTTCAACCACCCAACCTACTAGAAACAATCATGAATTTAATTCAGGAGTAGGAAACACCTCCAATCCAGGAAACAGGAAATCCTAAACTGATCCCTATTTATGAAAGTCTTCTCTACAAGTACAAAGGATCACAAAACCAAGCTCAAAAGGACACCCTGCAACATGCCTGAGCCGCAACTACAATATACATGCTCTACAAATGAGCACTAGACATCCTGGACCACACTGCAAATGGAAAACCAATTGCCTCTCACCAAACAGGGTCATTTCTGCATTGAATTCCATAAAAATGGTACCCTCTATTGCTGGAAACACTCATAAATTCAAATTCAAACTACAACAGTTATTTCTTTGGTGCTAGTAGTAAATTGATGGTCAAAATTTAAACCTTTATTGCATGATCACATAGCACGAAGATGGGCTACACGATCATGCGACAACCCACTAACACTGCAACCACTGCTCACCCCTAGGTATCGGACCCACCACATGTATCCACCTCAACACCTGTCGGCCAATGAAAATCATGCACATCAGTACCTCCTAGAAAATGGACCCACCACCCGCAAAAGCCTTGCCCCTTTGGGAAGATCGAATGGTGGTCGCATGATCGCAAAGGGGAGGAATATTCCTCATGATCATGTGGCCACCGTAGATCTCCCCTACAATGTCATTCTGCCTAAGAATATGGGGCCCACCTTATCTGGGGAACTACGGATGGAAGAACTTTTTCCAGTTCACGAAATGCTTTCCACCATCGCTAACAAACTTAGCGATCACGTAACCATTGTTTGCTAAACCATTGGATGAATTAGGGCATCACCTTTTTATTGCATGAATGTGCGAACATAGAATATTGTTGGCACCACCAGATCCCTATCCATCCCACCAAACCTCAGACCCCACCTGGGTTTTCCAATGGGCCCCAAGTGCCAGATGTCAATCAGTCTCATGGTCGCATGTCAAAAATTTCTGACATGCGATCATGCAACAACCAATCATTTTGAGACCCTTTGAAATACTGGGCCCACCACCCATCGCACTTGCACACATAGGAAATGTGAGTCAAATAGAAAACTATGAGGTCAAAAACACATAGGGTTTCTGACACCAAAATATAAGCGCACAAAAGTAGGAAGCACAAGGTCAAAAATAATGAAGGGTTTCACATAGACTGAAAACATCGTGGATTTTTAGAAATACTGTGGGTTTTCGACACTTAGATAGACTTTTGAAATTGTTTTTTACAGACCTTAAACTTGGACAACTTTCTGGGTTTTTCGATTCAACACATGTGATTTGGGCTAGAGCAAGGTGACACATTGAAGAACACAGGGCTAAGGGCACCTCAAGAAAACTTGCAAGGCAATAGGCTATTTTCTAAAGATTTTGCAATGATAGGAAAATAGACTAATAGTGGCTCTAGTTGGGGACACATGGCTCTTGCAGGCATGGCAATGATTCAGAATCATTGGGATAGCAGACCATCCCACTGGATAAAATTATAGACAACAAGGAACAAGTAGGGCAAGACAAGTAACTAGACCAAAAACTAAAAGACCAGGGCAAAATAGGGCAAGGGCAAGCAACCTATATATAGAGATCTACAAAATGTACAACCCTAACTACTATTCATGGAAAACAAAGTACTTCAAATGAAGTATTGCTTCAAGAATTTTCCATGAACATGCAACTCTTGAATACCACCATTAAAATCCTTGATGATGTAAGAATCCTAGCCCCATTTCTCATGAATCAGATATGGCCCTAACTAGATGGGATCAAATTTACCGTGCTTCCCCTTATCCTCCAATCTGGCATTCCAAACTAACACCAAATCACTAGGTTCAAACTTCCTGTCAACAGTCCTTTTATCATATAGATTGTTAACCTGCAACTGCAATTTGGCACTCCTTGCAACTAATTCTCTTCTAGTTTCATCTAACCTAATGAGGTCCTCAATTCTCAACTGCATTTTATCATCAATGTCATCATCATTTAACTACACAAACTTATACATCTCCAATAAGTTATTCTGAGGCATTCTAGCATGAATTCCATATACTAAGTCAAATGGTGCACAACCAATTTCCCTCTTCACAATTACCCTATTAGCCCATAAAGCTAATGGCAGCTTTGAATTCCATGCCCTCTTATTTTTCTCAAGGATTCTCTTCAAGATCTTAATCAGACTCTTATTAGTAGATCCTGCCTGACCATTTCCTTCTGGATGATAAGGTGAGGAATTATAAATCTAAATTCCCAAACCTTTGCAAAAGTCCTTATATTCGGCAGACCTGAAGCACATAGCATTGTCACTCACTATCCTCTCAGGGCACCCAAACCTTGTAATAATATTATTCATTAGAAAGTCAATCACCACCCTGCTAGTTGCATTCCTTGTAGGTATAGCTTCTACCCACTTTGTAAAGTAATCAGTGGCAACTAAGATCCCTGAATGTCCTCCACTTGACTTGTTTGGTATCTCCCCTATGAAATCAATTCCCCATTGTTGGAAAGGAGCCTGAACTTCTACTGGCTTTAATGGTACATTACCTGAAAACTTAAGCTTACTAGAGAACCTTTGACAAGCATCACATCTCCTTACCAACTGTTCTGCATCCTTGAAGATTGTGGGCCACCAAAATCCTACTCTCAAGATCTTATGAGTAGTTTTTTTACCCATATAATGTCCACCACAAAATCCCTCATGCATCTCCTTCAAAAATTCATTAGCTTGATTCTCATCTACACATTTCAACAATATGCAATCCAGATTTTTTCTATACAACTTACATTTCACAATTACATACTTGATGGCTTGTAACTTCAATGTCCTCTTTTGATTATCATTCATACTATCTGGACACCTCATGTTTCTCAAATAGTAAATAATATCCTGATACCAAATACAATCATCCATATCACATGTATAATCAATTTCAAAATGATTTACCTTGTTTGCATCTAGATTGGATTGAGCCATGAGTTTTGCCAATCCTTGACCTCTAACCAACTTAGTGATCTAGATCTCAACATTGAATTCCTGGATCCTATTGATCCATCTGCACCTTCTTCTAGAAACCTCTTGCTGTGAGAAAATGTCCTTCAAAACTGCACTTGGCACAAAAGAAATCACAACCACTCCCATCAAGTAACACCTGAAAGCTTTGATTTCTTTCACAAGTGCATAAGCCTGTTTCTCATTTATGTCATACTTTAATTCTGTAGCCTGCAAAGACTTACTAAAAAATGCAACAGGCTACTCAAAAGCATCCTTATTCTTTTGTAACAAAACTGTAGCAATAGTATGAAAAGATGAAAAGGAAAAGATATGCATTGGGACATTATAATCAGGTGCCATAAGCACTGGTGCATCTTTGATAGCCTGCTTGATATTCTTGAAGGCCTCATCAGGGTCACCCTCCCAATAGATTACAGATCCATTCTTCAACATCTTGGAAGTAGGTCTAGTAACCTTTGCAAAGTTTTTCACAAACCTCCTTAGAAAATTGGCGTGACCAAAGAAGGACTGAATCCCTTTAACATTCTTTGATCTCTAAATTTTATCAATGGCTGCTACCCTCTCAGGGTCAATTCTCACTCCTTGCTTCCCAACTAAGTGGCCAAGCAACTTACCTTCTGTGACACCAAAAGCACATTTCCTTGGGTTCAAAGAAATGCCAAATTCCAAGGCCCACACAAATATTTTTTCTAAATGATCACAATGGTCCTCTTCCCTCTTGGAATAGGTAGTTAAATCATCCTGATACACAACAAGGAAAACATTGATAAAATTTGAAAAGGCAACATCCATTTCCCTCTGAAAAGTAGCACGAGCGTTTGTGAGACCAAAAGGCATTCTCACATAGACATATGTTCCCCAAGGTGTTGTAAAGGCTATCTTGAATTATTTTGATTCCTTGACAATGACCTCATTGTAGCTAGAGAAACCATCCATCATTGACATCAATTCTGATCTAGTTACTCTCTGCAACATAGCCTCCATATTGGGCAAACAATAATTATATTTCGATGAGCTAATGTTCAAATTCTTGAAGTCCACACAAAGCTTGATGTCACCATTCTTTTTTCTTACCAAAATAAGGTTTGACACCCAAGAAGAATGCCTTATAGGCTTGATAATGCTAGCATCTCTCAACTTCATTAATTCTTCTTGCATCTTGGGTGCCAAAGTAGGATTAATAGGCCTTTTTTTTTGCCGGAAAGGTTTAGCATCTTCTTTCAATGGAATAACATGTTGAAATAAATCCTCTCTATAAACCTTTAGGTCATCATATGATCATGCAAAAACATGCCTGAATTTCCTCAATAATTCAATCAAAGATCTCCTTACCTTTTGAGATATATCTCTACCAATGTATACTTTCTTAGGTGCCTCATGTGATCCAAGATTTATCTCCTCAAGATCAGCATGATCTTCTCCTTTGATATTCTTTTGAACTCTATCTTGGTTGTCAAAGATAGTCTCCAAAACAACAAGCCCCTTGGGCACCTTGTTAATTCTAAGCTAAATGACCTCATTGCCTAAGACAACCTCCCTCTCTCCTACTAACTCAACCAAGGATGAATAATCAAATTCTTGACCATGATACTGATCCTTGCAATCCATAAACTTCAAAATATCATTATCATCATCAAAAACTTGTGAATTCTCAACATTATCTGGTATAATAGGCCTAGCCTGAATTTTAACTTTAGAGATACCAGAGAATGTGACATCATTGGGATTGATTGCAATATTGGATAACAAGTCAGCCATCTTGTTGTTACTCCTATCCTTCCACTCAATATTGAAGGCATCAAAATGTTCAATCAAATCCCAAACTACATTCCTATATTGTTCCAACCTTCTAGTCTTGGAAGCATACACTGACCTGACTTGGGACACCACCAACTCAGAATCACCAATAACATTTAGACATTTAATACCATGCTTCTGTGCCAACCTCAATCCTAACAACAAGGCCTTATATTCTGCTATATTATTGGTACAAAAGAAATTCAATGTGAAAGAGAACTTGTAAGTATTTCCATCAGGAGAAATAAGTAAAATACCTGCTCCTGCGCCATCTTTGCAACTTGCACCATCAAAGTACATTACCCACAAATTACTCTTCACAAAATCAGCACCTACCTCAACAGAAGTAGGTGACAAAATATGTTCATTTTCAAATACAGGGATCTCTGCCCTAAAAGCATTAACATCAGTATCCAAAAAACATGTAGTTTCATTATCTATGTTTCTCTCAATCATGTGGCATACTCTTGGCTCTCGTTCAATCTTGACAAACTGATCATCAATCTTGAAAGTTTCATAGGACAAATCACACTATAAACTTCCACCCATGGCAGCACTCCACCTTCTAGATAGCAACATCCCATAATGAGGATGGATATCCACCACTAAAACACTCATTGTTAGCTCTTTCTCTGGATATACTGCCAACCTATATGGCATTGCATTGATAGTCCCAATAATTGGTACCTCCCTCTGATCCATTGCACAACACCTGCCCTGCACTGTATCAACTTTAAGGCCCAACCTCTCCATGATTTTGAAAGGCATGATAGTATTAGAGGAACCACTATCAATCATACAATTTCTTAACTTCATCCCATTCACAAGAACACTTAAGAAGAATGGGTCAATGTTTTCAAGGCTGGCATTGACAAAACTATCCAAATATATTGGAGGAATTTGAGACACAATTCCCTGAGCAGCAACATCCTTCAAAGCTTTATCCTCAGATCCATTGCATGAAGTATCATTTTTGTGAGTATTACCAACCCATGCAATAGCTTTATCTTTATGTTCAGGGATCCTCAACAATTTTGACAATGGAACCTTAACTGTAATTTGTGACAATACAGATAACATGTCAACAGGGGTAGAAGTAGGAATCTCAATCTGCATTGCCTTAACATCCTTTTTCTTGTCTAACACATTAGGTGTATTGACCACCTTCTCTTTTTCAATCCTAGCCATTGTGTTAACTAGCTTCTCAATCTCACTAGAGACCTTTTCCATTCCAACTCCCTTAGGCTCACAATGCTTACCTTTTACATTCTTGAATTTCACCATGTGATCAGCCTTTGATTTGTTCTCATTAGGTTCTCCGGAGTTGGTACTCTTTATAAAAATTCCTGCAACTTTCTCATTTGTATTCCTCACCACCATGCCTCTAGTTTGCACCTGGGAAATCATTTCTACAGTAAACCTATCCATCTCTTCTCTAGAAGGTCTTCTCAAATTTACAGACTTGGGAGAAGAGTTCATGTTACATGTTTTTTGATCAATGCATTCACCATCAAAAAAAACCTCTTGACGAAAAATGGCCTGATTATGTCTCTTCACATTTATATCTGCCTCTTCATCAAAATCAAAATCATCTTCATATCCTAGATATGAAGAAACCATGTTGCATCCAACATCATCTTGTTCTTCTTCTTTTTCTATCTACTCATTGCCACAATCTTGATTTGCAGCCATAGATCGTGCAACCACACAATGCTCTGCAGAATGAGGGGACTGGCATGCAACACATGAAGATATGTTCTCCATGACATTTAGTGAAGCCTTTTGCAGAGGGTCAGGGACACCTCTATCATTGTTTCCTCTTGCAGTAAGGATAATAGGCTTGCCATCCTTCCATTGGGTGTTGTAGGGGAAGTTCTGCAGTCTATTCTATTTATTAAAATTGTTGTTGAATTGAGGCCTTTCATTGGTAGGAGCACTGATGTTCCTATTTGCAGGTGCCTTCAAATCCTTCAATACATTAAGCACCTTATCCAATTTATCTTATTCTTGCCTCCTAGATCCAACATTCTTCTCATTTTCTTTCTTATATTTCTTATCTCCAAACAACTTTGGGTCATCTCTCTTTCCACCTAATTTTCCTGATATTTTCATGTTGTTCTCAATATTGATAGCAATCCTAAAAGCATCCCTAAGAGTTCTTGGTTCTTTATCGCTCAATAAATATCCCATCTTCCCATCAAATGCATTGAAGTATGTAGTTAGACAAACATTGTCATCTAACCTCATAACTTGGAACAACTTATGCATACCCTTCTGAAATCTGATGTTGAATTCAGCTGCAGATTCATTCTGATTTTTCCTGATATTGTTGATTTCATTCAACATGAAACTAGCATTAGGCCTATTACCATACTGCTCCTTGAAACATTTCTCAAAAGAGTCCCAAGTATCAATACATCTATCAAGAAGCCTCTTAAACCAATCTCTAGCATCCTCCATTAGAGATTGAACAAATAGTTTCATGACCACATCCTCATGCTCTACCTCATAATCATTAAGCATATCAACAAATAACCTAAGATGGTCTTCACAACTAATAGCATTATTACCCACAAACTTAGGTACCTTATCTCTAATATCATTTGGAAAAGCATTTGGATAGCCAGATTTTCCATCAAAACTTATTTGCCTATAGCCTTCTAGTTGCATAGGTCTTCTTTGAAAGCTTGAACTAGTGTTAACCCTAGGATCAACATTAGCATCTATATTTATTTGTGCATCTGACTACTACCTAGGATCTGCACCTATCCTAGCAGATGAAGAAGGAAATGAACTAGTAGCATTACTAAGTGAAATAGCAGTAGTCATAGATGACATACCTAGTTCAGTAGCAGATGGGCCAAGAGCATTAGCTGAAGAAGCCCTCAAAAATTGAATCTTCCTTTTCTTTTCTACAATGGATGCATCAACCTCAGCTCTCTCTAGTTCTCTTGCAAGGTCCTCATCTTCTTTTCTCCTTCTCTCCATTTTAGTGTCCTTATTTAAATTAGGTGGTGGGATCCCTGGTATTTTCACTGATTTTCTTGCTTGGTCACCCACCATCTTCTGCTTTCCTTTTTCATTAATGATAACAATAGGTCTAGTGATCCTATGCCCATCTTTATCTTTAGGCAAAGGGACATAACTTTGCACTTGTCTAACCATAGGGCCCTCCCTATCAAATTCATGATCCTGAACTAAGTGCCCTTGCTCACTCCTCAAGGCATGAAGATCACCAAAAACATCATGTTGCAGAGTTCTAGGAGCAGAAGCAAGCATTTTTTTTCTCTCCTTTATTTCATTTATTTTTCTAAGAAGAGACTGCCTCTCTATCAAAGCATTCACCTTTTCAACCTCTCTATCCTCCTATAATATTTTATTTATGGCATCCTGCTCTGCCAACTGCAACCTTAGTGCATTCAAGTCATCAGGATCTGCCATAATGTCATCAGAACCAGATGACACATCCATATCAAGAAGATTTTGATATGGGAAGTGAACTTGCCTATGTCTCATGGGTTCTCTTCTAAAATGATCTTCATCAAGATCTGGGTCAACCTCTAAATTGATATCTCTATTTTGTTCATTCTGACCTGCAGGCAATGGACCTTTGTCATGAAATGTAGCCTCAGGGGTATCATAGAATCCTTCTTCAGAGTGACCACCATCTAATCTAGAAACTCTATCTTGTGAACCATCCTCACTTGAGGATACATGTGGTACTCTGGCTCTAGCATTTCTTTGTTCTTTCATGGAAGCACTAGTAGACTCACCATTCCTTTTAATCCAGCTCTTCTTTTCTTGTCTAGGTAGCTACTCCAAAGTGACCTCTGGATTCTTTCTAACAAAAGACCTAGTATTTCTCCTCTTATCCATGATTTATCAATATGCAGCACTGGTTCTAACCTTTGAGTCACCACCCACCTAGATGGGAAATCTTTGAAACATAGCAGGAAAACAAGAACGCACTTACAACCTTCCTCTCTAGATTCTCACCAGCAGAATCACTATCTTGTTGATGGCTTGGATGGGCAGGTCTATCTGATCAATAAGATTTTGAATACTTCAACATAACTGCAACCAAAGATTCTAACAGATAAACTTCCTTTTCATTGTTCTCCCCAGTAGATTCGCCATTTTGTTGGTCATTCCCTTTGATCTTCAAAACTTGTAGATTTATACTTTGATGGATAACTATAATAAAACTTTGACTCTATCACCACTCCAAAGTCTACAAGGAAGAGGGCCAATTAACAAGGATCAAGGAGATCCTCCTACACTTTGAGCCTCAACGCTCAGGCGGGTGTACCCTTGACTCACTTCTTCAAAGGAGTCTCTAAACAATATACAACTATACCCTTTACTATCTAATTGAAATGTTTATCATTTAATTATGTGTGTGATTGTTGATGATAGACTACTTCTAGAGAAAGGATCAATGCCTTATCCCAAGGAAGAGAATCATTTAACAACCTATATCACCCTAAAACCTTAACTCAAACACATATAGATTCAGAGTAACTACTTTTCCTATTACTCCCCTCACTCACATATCAGGTCATCAAATCCTTATCTTGCCATGAACTCACTGGACTCACCTTAAACACTTTAATCCTAACTTTGTTAGGAACTCAAAGATAACCCCAAAATACTCTTTGTTTACCATATGCTAACCCACTTTGTGCAATCAACATTTATGAGCTCAAGAGAAAAACAAAAAGACATACACCAATATGAGATTGGAATCCAAAATATTCTCACTAAGACTTGTAGAATCAATACATTACCAAATGACAAAATGCACAAAGGAAATATACCCTAAATCTAGGCTCTCCTTGTTCAAATTTTCACTATCAACAATCTGGGACCAAAACGGAAAGAATTGGAACCCCTACAAACTCAAAAAGTCTGCAACTTATACCCCCCTAGTCATCTTGGAAATTTGCAACAAGCTACAGATGACTAGGGGTAGGGTTTCAACTACCCAACCTGCTAGAAACAATCATGAATTTAATTTAGGGGTGGGAAACATCTCCAATCCAGGAAAGAGGAAATCCTAAACTGATCCCTAATTATGAAAGTCTTCTCTGCAAGTACAAAGGATCACAAAACTAGGCTTAAAAGGACAAGCTACAACATGCCTTAAGCCGCAACTGCAATGTACATGCTCTACAAATGAGCACTAGACATCCTGGACCACACTGCAAATGGCAAACCAATCACCTCTCACCAAATAGGGTCATTTCTGCATTGAATTCCATAAAAATGGTACCCTCTGTCGCTAGAAACACTCAAAAATTCAAATTCAAACTGCAACGGTTATTTCTTTAGCGCCAGCAGTGAATCAACAGTCAAAATTTAAACCTTTATCAACTTTATATCCCCGCCATTTGATCAATCTCCCTTCACGGGCCTTATGTTTTGAACCCATCAGACATCTCAAGTTAACTCCATAATGGCGATGGACAACAGTTTGTCGCATGATCGCATAGCATGAAGACGGGCTACACAATCATGCGATAACCTGCTAACACTGCAACCATTGCCTGCCCCTAAGTATTAGACCCACCACGTGTATCCACCTTAGCACCTACCGGCCAATGAAAATACGCACATCAGCACCTCCTAGAAAATGGACCCACCGCCTGCAAAAGCCTTGCCCCTTTGGGAAGATCGGATAGTGGTCGCATGATCGCAAAGGGGAGGAATATTCCTCATGATCATGCAGCCACTGTAGATATCCCCTGCAATGTCATTCCACCTAAGAATACCAGGCCCACCTTATCTGGTGAACTGGCGACCGAAGAACTTTCGCCAATTCGTGAAATGCTTTCCTCCATCACTAAAAAACTTAGCAAACACGTGACCATTGTTCACTGAATCGTCAGATGAATTAGGGTGTCACCTTTTTATTGCGTGAATGTGAGAACACATAGAATATTATCGGCAGCACTAGATCCCTATCCATCTTGCCAAACCTCAGACCCCACCTGGGTCTGCAAATGGGCCCCAAGCACTAGATGTTAACTGGTTGCATGGTCGCATGTCAGAAATTTCTAACATGCGATCATGTGACAACCAATCATTTTGAGACCCTTTGAAATATCGGGCCCACCACCCATCTCACTTGTGCACATAGGAAATGCCAGTCAAATAGAAAACTATGAGGTCGAAAACACATAGGGTTTTTGATGCCAAAAGATAAGCACACAAAAGTAGGAAGCACAAGGTCAAAAACAATGAAGGGTTTCACATAGACCGAAAACATCATGGATTTTCAGAAACACTATGGGTTTTTGACACTTAGACAGACTTTTGAAATTGTTTTCTGCAGACCTTAAACTTGGACAACTTTCTGGGTTTTTCGATTCAACACATGTGATTTGGGCTAGAGCAAGGTGACACATTGAAGAACATAGGGCTAAGGGCACCTCAAGAAAACTTGCAAGGCAATAGGCCATTTTCTAAAGATTTTGCAATGACAGGAAAATGGACTAACAGTATCTTTATCAATTATCCCATGAAATGAAATACGTAAAGAAGGTATTTCTAGTTCCAAAGGAATAATAGCATTAGTACAAGAAATAAGGTTATAAGGAGAAGTACCTGTGGCTGTGTGAACACTAGTCCTATAGGTCCATAAAGCATAAGTCAATTGAGTATGCCAATCTTTTGCATGCTTACGAACTATTTTTCTCAAAATTTGTTCAATAATTTTATTCGATGCTTGAGCTTGTCCATTAGATTGGGGATAGTAAGGAATTGAAAATTGATGTTGAATCCTATATTTCTCCAAGAATTTTTCAACTTCTTTGTTTTTAAAAGACGTTCCATTATCCAAAATGAAATCACAAATGAAATCCACCATTGTTGAATGAAGAGGGACAGCTTCAACCCACTTCATAAAGTAATCCATAGCACTGAGAATGTAAGTATGTCCTTGAGAAGAAGTCGGTGAGATTTTTCCAATAAGGTCAAAACCCCAAACAATAAAAGGCCATGGAGAAACTTGATTATGAAGCTCATGGGGAGGAGCATGAATCAAATTACTATGTTGTTGACATTGAGGATATTTTTTAACAAACATGAAAGAATCTTGTTCCATTGTTTTCCAATAATATCCCATTTGAAGTTATTTATTAACCAAGGATTTTCCACCAAAATGTCCCCACAAGAACCAGAATGAGCCTCTGCTAAAGCTACATGAACTTCAGTTCTATTAAGACGTCATAATAAAAATCCGTCATAAGAGTGTTTGTAAAGCGTATCTCCTAAAATGATGTACCATGCTACAAGTTTCCTAATATGATTACGCATGTTCCTTGTTGCTGATTCAAGAAAAGTACCATCCTTCAAAAAATGAAAAGTATGTGAATACCATTCATCTGAATGCAAGTTAAAATAGTCAGAGGTAATCTTATCAAAAATTGCAGGGAATTTAAGAGTTTGTATAGTAAATTGAATGTTTTCCACATTGTTCTCAAGACAAACCAAGGAAGCTGCACTAGCCATGGCATCTGCATGTTGATTGTCCTTTCTAGGTAAAGTCTGAATCATATAAGAGGAGAATTGTGAAAGCGCATCAAGAGATAAATCTCTATATTGTGTCATTTTAGCATTTTTAGTTTGATATCCTCCTTTAATCTGTTCAACTATTAGTTGTGAATCTCCATATATATGTAAATGTTTGATATTGAGTGATGAAGTTTCTCGTAGTCCCACTATAAGAGCTTCATACTCCATAATGTTATTAGTGCAAGGAAAGGTTAGTTTATATGATAAAGGGATGGGTTTTTTTGTAGGGGGAATCAAGATGATACCAAAACCAGAACCTATCTTACATTTAGATCCATCAAAATATAATTCCCAAATATGATCTTGTTGAAGAGTTAGGGTATTATCATCGGGAAATTCTATAGAAGTAGAACTTTCATCTAGGTAAGGACAAGGAGCTTCGACTAGATAATCTATCAATACTTGTCCCTTAATATATTTTTGAGCAATAAAGTTAAGATCAAATTCTGCAAGCAACATCACCCAGTTTTCTAACCGGCCAGAGAGATCAATTTGTGAGAAAAGGTGTTTCAAAGGATCAAACTTGACAATCACATTAACTTCAGCATTTATCAAATAATGCCTAATTTTTTGACATGCATAAACTACAGTGAGACATTGTCTTTCTAAATCTATATGTCATGTTTCATAATCAAGTAAAGTCTAACTAATGTAATACATAGGTCTTTCTTTATCATTATCATCAATTTGAGCTAACAATGCACTCACAACCTATGGAGTTGCTAAAGTGTATAATTGAAATGGTTTATCAAAATTTTCAGGTTACAAAATAGGAGGATTCACAAGATACTCCTTAAATTGCTCAAAAGTTTGTATACACTCCTCATTCCAAGAGAAAGTGGTATCCTTTCTAAGTAAGGAAGTAAAAGGAATAGTTCGGTCTGCTAAATTAGAAATAAAGCAACGAATGGCTTGTATTTTTCCTTGTAAGCTTTGTAACTAAAAAATATTCTTAGGAGACATATTAACAATAGCTTCAATCTTTTCAGTATCTACTTCGATGCCTTGCTTAGAGATTATAAATCCTAATAATTTACCAGAATCAACTCCAAAGACAAATTTCTTAGGATTCAATCTCATATTATAACTTCTAATCCTTTCAAATATCTATCATAAAATAGTAATGTGATCTTCTCTTTGTATAGATTTTGCCAAGATTTCATCCACATAATCTTCAAGGATCTTATGAATGTAATCATGAAAAATCAAAGTCATAGCCCATTGATAAGTTGCTCCTACATTTTTCAATCCAAAGGGCATCATGACCCAACAAAAGGTTCCCTAAGGTTTTATAAATGCAATCTTAAATTGATCTTCATGGGGGATAAAGATTTGATTGTATCTCGAAAAAGCATCCATAAAAGATAACAAGGCATGGACTGCTGTTGAATCCACAATCATATCAATATTAGGTAGCGGTAAATCATCCTTCAAGGATGCCTTATTTAAATCTCTAAAATTAGTGCACATCCTTTTCTTATTTTCTCCTTTTGACATAGGCACAATGTTTGAAATCCAATCTAAGTCATCAATAGAATGGATAAATCCAGAATCCAATAGTTTTTCAATTTCACCTTTGACTAACAAAGCAATTCGTGGATTCATCTTTTGAATTTTTTGTTTCACCAGCTTCATATTTGGCTTAAAAAAAATGTTATGAGTAACAATCTTAGAATCTATACCTTGCAAATTGGAATATGTCCAAGAAAATATATCCTTAAATTCAAGAAAAAGGGAAACCAAGTGATCACGTTCATCTCGATTCAAACATTTCCCAATTTTTATCATCCTTTCAGGATTAGTTTCATCCATTTGAATATCAATAGTTTCACTAATTAACAAATCACTTCTTACCGGAGAATCC
The DNA here is from genome assembly GCA_027943335.1 of Chamaecyparis obtusa. Taxonomy (NCBI): domain Eukaryota; kingdom Viridiplantae; phylum Streptophyta; class Pinopsida; order Cupressales; family Cupressaceae; genus Chamaecyparis; species Chamaecyparis obtusa. Next base: position 40,040 of record BSBK01000584.1, read on the forward strand.
ATTGGTAAAGGGAGAATATCATGTTCTTCATGTTCTCCAAAATAAGCATCTATTTTTAAACAATAAGGCTTTCCTAGTTTGTGATGAAACCTAAGTAAATCCTCGTAAAATCCTAAAAATTCCATTAAGGCTTCATCTTTAGGAAAAATATCCAAAGAGGATTTTTTATTAAGGTCAATAAGTAATGGGTTAACCAACTTCAACTGTCCATTGAAAATATGATTAAAATTAAGAGGAAAAGTCGATGGTTGTCTATAAGGATTGAATCCTAATCTATATGTATGATCATAAACTTCATTATCCAAAGGTACTTGTATACCTTGTTCATATTTACCACATCCTTTTCCATTAAATCCTAATTTCTTAAGAAAATTGTAACCACGACCATATCAATTAGTCATGTCAGAGGGAGTCCAAGGAGCAGCATATGTCACAATGTCATAACAATCAGGGTTTATAGTGTCAAGCATTTCATTAATCAAAGCGGCAACAAAATTACTTTTTAATACTTTAGACACTGGAGAAGAAATAAAAACTTTTTTTTCTCAAATTCATTATATTGCTTCATGAATTTGAGAAAAAAAAGTGTTTATTTCTTCAATAAAAAAAGTGTTTATTGGACACTTTTTTTTCTCCAATAAACATAGGATTAAAATCCAATGTCCCCCAATCATCCTTAGTCAAAAAAGAAGAAGATGGGGTTTCTTGTTGTTGAATCACAGGTTGTTTTTCAATCTCTTTACTAGGTTTAATAGGTTCAAAGTTTTTGGCATATTCATCATTTAAGAAAGGATTTGGGGCATCATCCGCATGTAATGTATACATTAGGTTATTATAAATGGACCTAACCTTGCGATGAAGAGTAGAAGGAACTACATGCATAGTATGTAACCATGCTCTTCCTAAATGAAGATTATAATTGAGAGGTACAGGTATAACATGAATAGGAGTATTTAGAATAACTGGACCAATTTTAACAAGTAAGGTAATAATACCCAAAGTTCTTTTCGCAATATTGTCAAATCCACGTATAGGAACATTATTAGGTTGAATAGTAGAGAGATAAACCTTAATTTCCTTGAGCATATCCATGCTACAAACATTAAGTCTAGATCCATTATCAATTAAGGTTCTTTGAATGATACTCTTATTAATAGAGACAACCAGCATAAGAGCATCATATTGATTCTACACCTCTAGGGAAGGTAAATCATTATAAGAAAACATAATAGGAGGTACAAAAGGAATAGTATGCATAGAATCCAAAATAGAATGAATGTTCTCTTGATTAAGAGGTGAAGTAGGAAGAGTAGATAAATCTTTTTGCAATGCCTCATCATATGTTGGGGAGGTTTGAAGTAATTCCCATAAAGATATCTTAGCAGGAGTAGCACGTAATTGGTCAACTACATTGTACTCCTTAAAGGGAGATGGATACCTAGGTGCTTGAGGAAGCATAGGTTGAGAAGGATGTAAAGAAACTAGAATAGTAGGCTGAGGGTTATTACGTGTGCGATAAGCATGTGAAACGGAATCAATCTCATCAAAGAAATCCAAAGGATCTGTAGGTTTACCCTTAATTGTTATACAAGGACATCTTTTTACCATCATCAAAGGTGTAGGATAAATTATTTAGGTTTATCAACATTGCAAATAGTAGGACATGAACGTAACCATGCACACACCCTATGGTAAAGGTCAATTGGAGAGATTGTGGAGGAGAGTGAAATAGGAATAGGATCCATGGAGATCATATTTAAACCATTTTCATCCTCACTACCATGTACCTCATTAGGTAATCTATCCTCTTGTACAATATAGGCCTCATCAAAGTACTCAAAACAAGAATCATACATGTTGAATACAAAGAAATCACTAAAAGCATGAAAATGTAAATATTTTTGTATTTTTAAAGGAATTTTGCAATGTTTTTGTTTTTTGTATTTTTGAAATATAATAATGCAAGAAATAAATTTAATCTTCTAAGCATACAAAATTTAAATCTAACACCATAAAAGAAAGAGTTGTCATAAATGGGTTCACCAAAATGAATAGTTTAAAAATGGAAGCTTAGCAATGTACCTAACATTCAACACTTATTCATTTGAATTGAAATTGGAATTGGCATAGCATGAGTGAATCTGAAAATACTTGAAAATTAATTAGGTCAAGATACATACCTCATTATGAAATTGATTTGGATATACCTATTTTATGAATTCTATATGAGGTTTTGGAAGATTCTACAACTAGATCTGTGATCAAAAAGCTGAGACAAAGAAAACCCAGAAAAGTTTCATCTTTCCGGTAGTAGGTCAAGTTTGACCCTCATAAAAGGTCAAATACCACATTTTTATTCTGAAGCCCAATTCCAATTTTGTTTACAGATCCTGGAAGTTCGGTGAAAAGGGTAATCAAATTTGTCCTCTGATTCCCAAAATAGCGACTGTAGATATCTAAAAAAAGAGGGTTTTGGGGGTGGCTATATAGGGTTTTGCCTTAGTCAAACTATCATTTTGGTGGTCTCCACCTCCACAAATATCCAATTGAAATAGAATATGTGTGTGTATATGTATTGAAAGTGTAATGCCAAGATCTAATCCTCTAAATCAAAACCCTAGCATGAATGTGTATGAAATAAAAATGCATAGATTTGAATGAGATAGAAAAGCATACCAAGACCCCAAGGCTAAAGTACTTCTACCAAAATCACAATCTGTAATTGTTACCCCATGATTGAATCTTTGAATGCTTGAAAATTGATGATGGTGGATCAAGGAAGAAAGGATCTCTCTTGCTCCAAATATGTGTCTACAAAGATGCTTGATGTCAACAATGGATTGATCTCCTATATCATCCTCTTCCTATCTTGCATCTTCACCATTCCTTGCTTTCTTGAAATCTTCTTGCTCACAAAACTTGATGTAGAGATGTGCATAATGGATGTTGGATCAATCACCTTTCTTGAGAGTGCTTGAGCATGAAAGCTTGATGTGAAAATGAGAGAGGAAGGCCTCCTTTTATAGTAAACTAGGGCACAATCCTCTAGAGGGGCCACCTTGGAGAATCAAATCCCAATTAGGTCCTAACATTTAGAAAATATATGTAGATTAAATGCAATTAGAAGATTTACCATCCCAAAACCCGGAGGCGGGAAAATAAATATCCCGAAAGCCTGATGCCCAAAAATCAAGAATTTTGAAAATTTGAATGATGGGGGAGAAATAGAGGTTGGACCTAACCTAGTAAGGTTCAACCTTGATCTTGACCTAGTCAAGATCAACCTTGAATTTGACCCTGGGCCCAAATCCAATTAGATTCAAGACAGGAGATCCTGAGGATGCCCAGAGACCTAGAAATGATATTAGAATAGGACATAATGCCAAGGATAAGCATAAAATCATATGATGACTATGATGAAGGCCAAGAGGACCTATTTCTAAGTCCTACCTAGAAAATAGAGTGACAAAAGGGGGAAATTTAGGAGAATCCTTGATATCCTAACCCTAATTTCACCTAGAATGAAGAAGTGCAAAATGCATCCTAAATGCAAGTCTATCATGATAAATGTACTAAAAGAGGGTGCTAAACCTATCAAGATGGAAGTGCTTCCATTTTAAGATGATACAGTTAGAGGAAAAGGATCCTTACTCATAAATGATAGAATCCAATGTGATAATGCTTATTGGGTAGAAGGACTAAACTATAATTTGCTAAGTGTGGCACAACTAGATAATTTAGGTCACTGAGTAGCTTTTGAGAGAAATAAAGTAAAAATATTTGATGATGAAGGAAGACTTTTTGGAACAGGAGTACAATCAAGAGGTAACTTATTTTATCTTGATAATGTAGAGTGTTCTTGTTTAATGATGAAAAATGAAGATTCTTGGTTATGGCATAAAAGGTTATGTCATGTAAACTTTGATAACATGATTAAGATCAGTAAAAATAAAAAGGTTAGAGGTCTACCTAACTTATCAAATCCAAATCATATTATGTGTCATGAGTGTCAGAAAGGTAAAATGCCAAAATCTTGTTTCAAAAGAAAAGATTATTCAACAAAGGAAATACTTGAGTTGGTTCACACCGACTTGTGTGGTCCCATGAGAACACAAAGTTATTTTGGAGATAGATATTTCATTCTTTTTGTTGATGATTACACTAGATTGATGATTGTCATGTTCTTGAAAGAAAAATCAGAGGCATTTAAAATGTTCAAGTGGTTTAAAGAAAAAGTAGAGAAAGAGACTGGTAAATAATTGAAATGCTTAAGATTTGAAAAAGGAGATGAATTTATTTCTGATGAATTTACTAACTATAGTAATGAGCATGGTATTAAAAGATAGGTTTTTGCACCGAGAACACCTCAGTAGAATGGAATTGCTGAAAGGAGGAATAGGTCAATTGTTGATTGCACAAGGACACTAATGATAGAGAAAATTGTTGCTCAGACATACTAGAGAGTGGAAGTTAGCACAACTCTTTATGTTTTGAACTGAGTACAGTTGAAAAAGGACACTAACAAAACACCCTATGAGTTATGGTTTGAAAATTTTTGGAAGTAAATGCTTTATTCTGAAAGATGAAAGAAATAGAAAGTTTGACTCAAAAGGTGATGAAGGGATATTTCTTGGATATTCCACTAAAAGAAAAGAATACAAGTGTCTAAATAAAGTTACTAATAAAATGATTGAAAGTGCTAATGTTAGGGTTGATGAGTTTGATGAAAAGAATGAAAAAGAAAGCACAACGGAACCATAAGACTATGGTAGATTCACATACATTGAACAACCAATGTATCTACCAAAGCCATAGACAGTGACAACCGGTCAACAGAAAAACAACATCGAGGAACATGAAAGAGAAACAGACGAGCAAGAAGGACCTACCAAGAAAGAAAATGAACCTGAATAGGATGAACAAGAAAGAAGAGATCAGATACTGGAAAGATTTGTCAGAAGACATCATCCTGAGAACCAAATCATTGGTGACAAGCAAGCTGGCATACAAATGAGAAGTAAGTCAAGACAAGGTACATGCTGAGTTTGTGAATATGAAGAGAAGAATGTTAAAGTTTCTTTGGAGAATGAAGAGTGGATAAATGCAATGAATGAATAGATTGAAAAAATAGATAAAAACAAGATATATACCTTAGTACCTATACCTAAGGATAAGAATTTTATCAGTACTAAGTGGATCTTCAAAAACAAGTTGAATGAAAATGGAGAGGTTACAAGGAATAAAGCTAGACTAGTATGCAAGGGGTATGCACAGGAGGAAGGAATTGACTATGGTGATACTTTTTCACCTTTTTCTAGACTAGAAGGAGTTTGAATGTTACTGGCCTATGCAACACATAAGAAATTTAAAGTTTATCAAATGGATGTTAAGTCTGCATTTTTGAATGGGATACTTGAAGAAGAAGTCTACATAGGACAACCAAAAGGGTTTGTAGATCTAGACAAGAAAGACATGGTATGTAGATTACATAAAGCTTTGTATGGTTTGAATCAAGCACTGAGAGCCTGGTATGAAAGGCTACATACTTATTTGGTAAGTATTGGGATTTTTAGAACTAGTGAGAACACCAATTTGTATATGAAAGGAGATACTGATGATACTATTCTAATTGCTGAAATATTTTTGGATGGTATTATCTTTGGAGGAAAAGATCACATATGTAAATCATTTTCTGATGAGATGAGAAAAGAGTCCAAAATGTCTATGTTTGGAGAGATTAAGTTCTTTCTAGGACTACAGGTTATTCAGCAGAATGATGGGATATTCATCACACAATCCAAGTATATAAAAGAAGTACTGAGAAAATTTGGTATGGAAGATGCTAAACCAGTTGGAACACTGATGGTCATAGGTTGCAAATTGACTAAAGAGGATGAAACTACAAAGGTGAACCAGGCACTGTACTAATCAATGATTGGTAAGTTGATGTATGTAGTACATAGTAGACCAGATATAGCACATGCTATGTGGATTGTTGCAATATTTTTTACAAATCCTATGGAGTCACACATGGTTTCTATAAAGAGAATCTTCAGATACCTGAAGAAAACATGGGATTATGGATTATGGTATCCTAAGGATCCAAAAAGTTTGAACTCAAAGTATACACCGATGCTGATTGGGCTGAAAATGTGGATGACAGAAAAAGAACAACTAAAGGATCATTTTTGTTAGGTGAAAGACTTGTTACGTGGACAAGTAAGAAGTAGTCTTGTATTTCCCAGTCTATAGCCAAAGAAGATTATTTTTCTACTACTACAAACTATTCAAATATTTCATATATTAAGCAAGTGTTAGAATGAATGAATGAGGTAATCACTAAGCTAGTGATTATATACTATGATAACACTAGTGCTATAAACATTTCAAAGAATCTAGTGATGCACTTAAAAAAAAAGAACATGTCTATTAAGTATCACTACTTAAGAGAACAAGTATAGGAGAAGAAAGTGAATCTAGAATTTGTTACATCTAAAGAGCAACTTGCAGACATATTTACAAAGCCTCTACTGAAAGATACATTTGAATACTTGAGGACTAGGCTTGGGGTCCATCCCCTGTCTACCGGTCACTAATGTTATCTGGAGGTTGCATTAGCCTAATCTTATCAAAAGGTCATTCATGTTGATGCATCATAGTTCACACTTTGGATTTCTATCTAAGGTTGTGAAAGATTTGAGAAACCAGTGGTATAATCAGTATACTAAGATACAGTGAATGAACCGAACAATAGTGAGTTAATCAGCTACTACAAGAGCTGTATGGTTTATGTTTTTTCTTTGGCATTATTGTCAAAGGGAGAGATAAACAATATGATAACTGAAGATAATACTAGAACATCTATCTAAGGGAGAGACAATATGACAAGATAAAGGGAGAGATAAAATAGAAGGAATCCAAGAGCTACTAAAGATCATATCTATAGAAGATAGTCTGCACTTGCAATGCTATTATGTAACATAGTGATTAAACATATTAAGCTAGGGGGAACTTACCAAGCTATAGAATTTTTTTACAGAGTTGTAGAATACATGTTTGGTATGTGTATGGTATACTTCATATTGCTTGAGTTTCCATCAATGACAAAGGGAGAGATTGATGAACTACAACTGATTGAGAACCTGATTAAAGAACTTCAAGTGATTAGAGATCACCGAGCACTGAACTATTATGTAAGATAATTGAATCAGTTTTATGTTATCATTGATGTAAACTAGTTTTGACAGTACTTATCATGGAGTTGCAAACATCTAACACATTTGTAAAAGAGAAGAGAAAGATGAAGAACTGAGATATCTACATGGACGAAGATGGATATGACAAATGAGGATAAGGAATACTCTTGGTAACTTATTGATGAGTCTATGACTTCATATTGTTAACTTGATTATGTTGCATTAAACTGTTATGAAGTTAGGAGAAAAATGTTACAAAGCAGTGTGGTCGGTTAATGAAACATTCTAGTATACCCTGAGCAGTGTAGTGTATACCAAGCATAGTATAAATTGAACTTGTGTTCACCAACAAATTTCTTTGTTAACTGAGAATGAACAAAAGAACTAAATGAGTAGTTTAGTTGACAAAAGTTGATGAGCTATAAAGTGTATGATCATGGAGTGGAAAGATAAAGTTTGTTATGAGATCGACAGCTAGTAAAATTCAAGGAAGATCTAAAGGATAGAATTGAAATGTGTTACTGACACATTAGTTGAGGAAGGTTTAAGTGGAAAAATCAACAAAGGAGATTAAGTGAAAAAATATGATGGATGAAAGGAAAATGGTTTAATTTTCTATTTAAGAGACTAGGGTTTCATTATGAAACTCATGTCAGAGGAAAGAATACTGTAGAGATATCACATGAACAAGCTTCATGCATTCCTGATCAAACTGGTTAAGGAGAAATGAACTGCAGATATTACCGAGCATCAAAAAGCTATAACCGAGAGACAGTAAGTTACTGAATATTGTTGAACAAAATTGATATATTGATTAGATGATTTGAATGAGCATAATATAGATCTATACATCTACAAATCAAGTTGTATTGTAATTAGATAAATCTCTTAACTAAGTAGAATAGAATTTTGGTTGGATGATAACGGTTAGTGTTAAATCCTCTAACAAGGTCACACCTTACAGTGTGTTTTGTAACCTTTAACAGGTTTGGTTCTTCACCGAGCTCACTTCAGAAGAGTGAAAATGTTATGGGTTACTAGTCGCAGGTGGTTTTTCCCTTTATAGGGTTTCCATGTTAAATCTCTTGTGTTATGTGTTGATTGTGATGATTGTTGGATATTATACTTTACATGTTGCATATTTGATTTGATCGATAGTTACTATAAGTTATCAACTGGTACTCGGTAAAAGCACAGATAGTTTACTATTCTATGTTACCAAGCTACATAAATTTGTTTAAATTATTTTAGGATATACATTTTGTATTTGGGACTATGGATAACTAATTCACCCCCCTCTTAGTTATTCTAACATATTTCCTTATCTGCTTTAGGAAATGATGGTTACCATAACTATATTATGATAGGAAAGTATCTGAGTTCCAAAATCTGATCCAGGGGGTCTGGTCAGTAACCAATTACCATGAGAAGTTTTTCCATTTGGTGAAATATGTTCCCCAATATCTATAGGATGGCCATTTTAGGACACGTAAGTTCATTTTGGGATTACATCTAGAGATTGGATCTGAGGTTGAGATGCATGAACTTGAAACTATGGAGTTTTCTTATGCTAAGGCATTGTTGCAAGAGGAGAAAATGAAATGGGTACAGCAATTAGAACCTCGCAGTGAACTGATAATTCACACATATTTAAGAGGAAGTACGACAATGAAAAATCAAGGAACAATGGACGTCAACAAGTGTGAAATTTGAGAGGTAAAGGAAGAGGTAATGGAGGCAGAAGCAATAACAATCCTTATCAAAATTAGAATATGAACAAAAATAATAAGATGAATAGGAATAAAAGGAATTGAAACAACTAGAGGAATAGAAATGAAAATAGGAAAGGACCAAGAAATGTGTGTTTCAATTGTGAGGGAAATCATTATGCTACATATTGTCCTAAAACTATGACATGGAGAGAGGGTAAAGCTCCTTAGGTATAACACCAGATTCATGTAGTGGTTGATCATCATTAAGCAAATTTTTAGACAGCTCCTATTTAGATAGCTAGTAAGCTTCATGGTCATGAAGTTTCTATTTTAATAGATACTGGAGCTACTGAATGTTTATAGACCCTAATTTTGTTTCTAAATTATTAGTTAAAGTTGGTTATTTATCTAAACCATGGATGGTTGAATATGAAAATAGGATAGAGAATAGGGTTAAGCAATGTCTAGCATGCAGCAATTTGGAATTTCAAAATTTTCAAACACAAGTTAACCTTTATGTCACTCCTTTAGGATCTTATGATGTTATTTGGGCATAAATTGCCTACTTGAGCACAAGGCCATTTTGAATTGTAAGGACAAGTCAATTCAATGCTAAGATGATTTAGGTATGCCTACAATTGTTAAGGGTATTCAGAAGCCTTTAGAACTAAGGCTAATATCCACAATGCAAATGAAGAAAGCCCTAAAGAAAGAGTGTACGATCTATGTAGCTTATGGAAAAGACTTAGACACTCCTTCTAGTCTGAATGACTATCCTATCTTGGAAGAGTTCCAAGATATGTTTCTAGAGGAATTACCTGAACTGCCTCCTAAGAGAGAATTTAAATTTTCCATCGATGTGTTAGCAGGAATCGAACCTCAATCTAAGGCTCTATATAGAATGAAAACCATAGAAATTTTTGAGTTGAAAACTCAATGAATAGTGGAGATTTGGAATCACCACTATTTGAGTATGTCTCTGGGGAAAATGTAAGATTTACTCCTCAATCCAAATTCCCAAAAGAGAGATCCAATTTGATCAACCAAGAGGGTAATACACAATTGAATCAATCTATGAAGAATATGAAAGAAAGAATAAATCCTATACTTTCCTATAGTTGGATTAAGCTTGAAATCTAAAATAATTGAAGTATAAATACTAACCTTGAATTATGGCAGATCTGGAAAATGCTGAATTCTGGCTTCTATATAAAATTTCTAAAGATTTCATCACATGTTTTGTATTGGAAATGTCGAGGCAGACAAAACCCAAAAAAATTTTCTCCAAATTCACATAGGTCAACTTTGACCTTTTAAAAGGTCAAAGACCACATTATTTATTTGAAGTCCAATTCCGATTTTCTTCACAGATCCTAAAAGATTGTTGAAAAGGGTATCCAAATCTACTCTCAGATCTGAGATTCCACACATGTGCCTAGAAGAAAAATGGTTTTGCTATTTGTTTGGGGGGGGGGGGGGGGGTTTGCCTTGGTCAAACCCTAGTTTGGAATCAACCTTAATATTGAAATTGAAATAGGAGAATGCTAGCAAGTAGTAAAAATGAATCTAACAATGAAGCTATGCAATTCAATAGATATGCTAATGTATTTGGAATGTAATCAAATATATTTATATGAAAGCTTGAACATAACATTATCAAACCTCCATGATTGTATGTTTGAAATCCACCTTGAGGAAACAATGATATGGATCTTGAAGATGAACAAAGGATCTTTGAAGGAAGATCACACCACCATGGTGGCTAGATCTAGGGTTTGAATGATAGATCTTGAATGCTTGAGACAAATCCCTTCAATAGCTTGAATGCTTGAATCCTTGATCTTCAATGGAGAACTTGGATGAAGAAGAAGACTTGAATACTTGAATGAATGCTTGATCACCTTGAGAACTTGAGAGCTTGAGCATGAAAACTTGATGATTGAGTGATATGAAAATGAGAGAGGAAGGCCTCCTTTTATAGTGATCTAGAGCACACTCCTCTAGATGGGTCACCTTGAAGAATTAAATCCCAATTATGTCCTCACCTTTAGAAAATATACCTTGATTAAATACAATTAAAAGATTTACCATTTCGGAGCCCGAAATAGCCAACTCAAAAGCAGGAAATAACTTTCCTGAAAGCCAAATTAGTGGGATATGAGATAATGAAATCTTGGTAGGAAGAGATCAAGGTCAAGGTCAACCCTAACCTGGTCCGGGTTGAGGTCAACTTTGACCTCAGACCCTAACTTTGGCAGAATCTACAACAGGAGTTCTAGGGGTGCCAGAAACTTGGAAATTGATGTCAGATCAGGATCCAGTGTCTAGGATAAACAAAAAATCCTATGTTTGATGTAATGAAGGACTAGGATGTCTCATTTTTGAACCCTACCTAGAAAATGGAGCCATGGAAGAAGGAAATTAGGAAAGTCCTTAAGACCTTAACCCTAATTTCTCCTAGAATGTAGAAATCAAGTGCAGAGAAGAAGTGGAAGACAAGGGAGAATGCAAAAATGTCAATCATGACCCTAAACCACTTACTCGGAGGTCTAAATGATCTTAACATGGAATTTCTTCCATTTTAAGATGATACATTAAGCCCCAACTTTAGCAAGAGTATGGATTCAATGCAAACTCTTGGTAAAGGAGAAGAGAAAAGAGATCCCAGTGGATTCAAAACAAGATAAAATAACACCTAGCTGAGGACACAAGCCCCTAGATAAAGGATTCTAACTCAACATACATACATGAGAGTATACAAAAGAACAAGGGTTAGTACTAAACAACCCAAATCAATTAGCATAAGAAACCTTGCTAAGAAATATTTCTCATACCAATATCATATTTGGAAAGCTATCATAAAAGCATAAATGATTACATAAGAAAAAAAAGAGAAACACTATAGACAACATAGCTTAATGATCCAGTCCTACTAGCATGAAAGAGAAAAGAGAGAAAAGAGAAAGTGATTACCTCACCTGGTAAGATGCCTACCTTATCGTGAATCACCCTGGAGGGAAAGCCCAATAGGTTCACCCATAAACCGTCCTTGCAATTGTAATGCATCTTCTGATGGCTTTTGGAATATCCATAGATCCACCTTCTTGTATCATTATGAATATGAAATGCATGTCTTCTCAGGATTTAGCAAATTATGTGTGTTACCTTAAAAAGATTTAGCATATAGGTATGTGTCTTTTCAGGATTTAGCAACTTATGTGTGTTACCTTCCAAGATTTAGCATATTTGAAATTTGGAAATGTGTGTATCCTTAGGATTTAGCAACTTATGTGTGTTACCTTCGGAAGATTTAGCATATTGAAAATTTTGAAAAATGCGTGTCTCCTCAGGATTTAGCAACTTATCTGGATTACCTTCTGAAGATTTAGCATATGAATGTGTGTCTTTTCAAGATTTAGCAACTTATGTGCATTACCTTCCAAGATTTAGCATATAAAAAAAAAACTATAGTACAAGGGAGACCCTAAATATGCCCCCTCCTTAATATGGAAAAAAACATACTATTTTGTCATGTTAAGGAAAGAAAGAACAAGGATAAAGCCTTCTTCAGCATCAAGACAATATTGATAGACAACACCCAATCTAAGACAAGAAGGTCATAGCTCCTATGAGGCCATGGAAGAGATGAATGTAAAAGATATCATGCAAGAAGTGAAAAGAAAATAACCCTTAATGAGGGATAGCACACGATTCAGTTTCCAAGGTGAGAGATGTATCAACCATGGAAACCCAATGTCAAACAACAAATAAGGTTTTACATAAAGGACACAGGTCCGCAAATGCACACCATAATTTTCATGTATGATTGGATGTCACATAATAGATAGATACTGCTTAACCAAGGAAAGAGGTGAATCCCTAGAAAAGAAGAGAAAACCAGAGGAAATAACAATGCATAGATTTGAATAAGATAGAAAAAGCATACCAAGCTTCGAAGGCTAAAGTACTTCCACCAAACTCACAACCCGTATTTGTGACTCCATGTTTTAATGTTTGAAGATAGAAAATAACGATAAGGTATCTTTGCCCCCCAAGTGTAGGAACAAAGATGGAAGAGGATACCTACTTCACAAAGCAAGGAGATATCATGTTTACAAAAATGTATAGTATATCCTTAGTGAGAGATATTGACCCCTACATCCAAGAGTATAGATAATCATGAGAAGGATATGTTACTTATGGAAAAGGATCCTCAAGGAAAGAGATCTTATCACCAAGACCTCCATCAAATAATAGTGCATTTAGATAAGATATCATCTTTCAAAAGGAAGGAACAAAGATTCAATCATCAAGCCCCCTGTGAAGAAGAGAAAGAGGAATCTTAGGAATGAGGGAAACAACTCTAACACTAAAGCAAGGGTGAGAGTTTATAAAGAACATAATTTGCAACATAGAGAAGGAGTGACAACCTAGGATAACAACTTCTCATATAAGAAGGTTATCCATAGTCAAAATATCTATCAATATGATGAAATAATATTGCAATATAAACAAATACCACTAAGCTAAGGAAAGAAGCTCCCTTAGAAAAAGAGAAAGAAGGAAGAACCTTGCCCCCCCAAGGGATGAAAGAAAAGGGATATTTTTGCAAAACACATGTCCTAGAAAAGATTTCCTAAGAAGAAAATATAATTCCTAGGAATGGATAAAAACATCATGCAAGACTATGGAAGAAGGAAATGTTATACACTAAGTTTGTACCCTTTGTCTCAAGCTCTCGTAGTCTTGATAACCTAGTATAACATGGGAATCATCTGCAAGTTGTGGGACCTATGCTAACTAAGATGAGACCTCCAAGTTCTAGGCTAGTTCCTCTTGGATAATCACCTTAATTTACTTCTAGACATGAAAGTAAAACTTTTGGAGGGAAAGGGATAGAAAGAATGCTTAGAAAGGGAAATGACTGAAATAAAACTACCTACTAGGTGATACACCAAAATTAGGGTTTGGATCTCAGTATAGAGGAATATAATCAATGAAAGGCTTAGGTCTAGTAGGTCACACCTTACTAAATAGGCTTGCATAAGTGTTTCATAGGAGGGCCTGAACATAAGACACAACCAATGACCTACAAACAGACATTCACTTCTGCAACTCGGTGTAGGAATGAGACAAGACTATTAGGGGCTTGAAGTATACCCACAAAAGCATCTAAATTAGATCAAATGAAATAAAACACAAAATCATAGAAAGCAAGAGGGATCAGGAACCCTAAGTTGTCATTGAAAAAATATACATATACTTTGATCCAATAAGAGATGACCCAAACAAGGAAGCATAGGGACATGAAGGATTGTCACAAAATACCTTTGCAATATCTGAATAATCAATGGGAGAAATACAACTGTATAAGCTAGAGGGTAGAGATGATACCATAGATGAAATTTAAGAAAAGATGAACTTCTTCTACCATTGTCCAACTCTGCTCTCAAAAGCTCCAAAAATACAATATATACATCCTTCCTAGCACGCGGGCAAGGGTCAAAAATCTAACTAGGTTTAGAAATTTTTTTAATAATGATAAACCCTAGCTCTGTCAAGTCTGATCATAAATAATTCCCTGCAACATCATAGCTGATTAGATATTCTTTGAGTGCCCCTCCCTGTACTTTACAATTAGCTTGCAGACAAGTAGCCCAGACTCATCTACCTCTTTCCACAAAGTCTCACCATGAATGCACTGATTTGGTATTCTCAAAAAACAAGAAATGACCAAAGAAGGCCGCCCAAACCCCTATCATAATCTTCCTCAAATAAAAAAATCCTTGAAACATAAATTTTTATCTACCCATTTTGTCGCAACTGACAATTGGATCAAAACCTAGCAAAAACCCTACAGAGAAATATTTAAAATTTAAATATTAACGGCTAACCGGGTGGTGCCAGACCTTTTCTTCTATCTATGACCAACATTAAAACCACAAGCTTATTTTAAAATGCAACCATTAGATCCTCTTATTTACCCAGGAACTGCTCGTCGGTAGGATTAAGCCCAAGTCCATCTCGAGTTACCTTTTCCTTCAGTCGTAGAGTCATTCAAACCTTTAGTTGACCCTAGTTAAGTCTAGTGAACCTGAAAACCCCCTTAGTCACTGATTCATCAAGTACCTCCTAATCCTGGGCCCATTAATTCCACTTGGCATTCTTTTATTCATTTTGGTCGCTCCATTAGCGAACACCTCGGCACTTCCCTGACATCAGACCCACTTAAGACAAGATTCTAATCTAACGGCAGGTGCATGATCTTATATGTCAGAAAGATGCCTTGCACTTTTATGCCAGCCATAGATCTTTATTAGATCAGGACCCTTCTGACAATGGACGCACTAAGTATCTAGTCATCACCATGTAGAATAATCAAATTTGAGCATGTCAGCACTAGGTAGCACATCAGACCCATGACCTGGAGATCCTCATTGGATGGTTGTCGCATGATCTCATAGGGTCAGAAGATTCTATGAGATCATATGACCACCATAGATTCTTTCCTTTTGACACATCTATAGACTTTTCTAACAAAGTCCCACTGATAGGTCCAAGCTATAACGAATGAGCACATCATAAATTGAGGACCCACCTGATAGAGCCCAGAGATAAAGCAAGATCAATGGTAGGTGCATGATCACATGTGTTAGAAAGATTTCTTGAAAACATGCACTAGTCATCAATCTTCTATAGATGTCATAGCCTTTTGAAACACTAGAAACCTAGTCCCACTGACACATTGTCGAATCACTACCATGTGGACCAATGAGAAGCTGCTGCTTGTGTACACGTAGCAGTGGACCTGCCAGGTATGAAGAGTTATATCACCAAGGATAATCAATATTCGGTGCAAGATTTGATGCTCTGACACAAAGCCTTCAGATCATGAGATAGCCATAGGATTAAAAGGGATGTAATCTACTAGGCCCGTTCTAAAAATTAGACAAGTCACCACCTCTTGATGAATAGGAAGCCTCCATGTCAGAATACATGGCATCAGACCCCACACAAGTTTGAAGTGCTGAGAAATAAGGAAGATCGACGGCCATCGCAAGATCGCATGTGTCAGAAGAACCCCTTGCAAACATGCGACAACCATCGGATCCTCCAGAACTGGGACCACCACAAGATAAGACTACCAAACAATTAGCAAGTATGTAACTAAAGAGAGTTTACCGATTTTACTGAGTCGCTAGTCAGGAAAAGGTAATCGCCAAACATTACGTGACTAAGAGGAATGTTGTAGTTGCCGAATTGCCAAAAGGAAAAGATAACCGTGGGAAGACTTAGAGAACTGGCGACCGAAGGAAATTAAAGTGCATGTGGGTATTGGGATTTTCAATTGGCTGATAAAGTAACAAAGAAATATAACAAGCCAAATGGTTTCTAGGGTTTATGTAGCCCAAACAGCTATTTTTTTTCAAATATTTAAACTACAGACTAGGGAATACAATAATTTGCCAAGGCCAAAGGACATGGCACAAATTCATGAGATTTCTAGGGATGCTTGGCTAGGTGAAAATAGAGATCTGGGAGTAGATTTTATCCAAATTTGCATGGACATGAAAATTAGGGTAACATTTTGATGATTTCTGCTGGATGTCAACCTGCTAGACATGGAAAACCAGTGGCCCTAAAACAATCCATTGGGCATGGGGGCGCGACAGGAACACAAAACCTTTTGACAAAGGGGAAAAACTAGAATGAGAAGGACAAAATTGTGCATGATCACTTCTTGGAAAGCAGGAAACTAACCTAGAAAATAGGGAAAGAAAACAAGGGAACTATTTACAGAGATTTACAAGGAAGGACTAACCTCAAAATAGGGCTTCAAGTGGAAACCATTTACTGATATTGGCAAGGCATCTCCTTCAAGGGTTGATAGTTGGAAATCATTAGACCCCTTGCACTCTATTATAACAAATGGTCCACTCCAAAATGAATCAAATTTTGTATGTCTCCCAGGCTTGGATTTGAACTCATCCCACTTGAGGACTACGTCCCCAACCTTGAAATTTTTGACCCTGGCTCTCTTATCAAAACTTTTCTTTGTTTGAATCTGATGGAACTCCATATCTTGAATTGATTTGCCTCTAAGTTCTTCTAACTCCATCAACTAAGAATATCTGATCTGCAAGGGATCCTCCTCTTCAAATAGGACATACTAAGTAGCTAAGTCCAGAGCTGGCAATTCAACTAAGATAGACAACTTGGCCTCTCTACCATATACTAGTATGTAAGGAGAATTACCAATAGTCTTCTTTGGGGTAATTCTATCTAACCACAAGGTAGATCTTAGTTTGGTATGCCAATCCCTCTGATTATCTTGTAGAGTCTTCTTGATTATCCTAATCAAATTCTTGTTTGTTGATTCTGCCAAACCATTGCCTTGAGGGTAATAATTGGAAATAGTATTTAGATAGATGCCATTTTTGACGGCCCACTCTGAGACTTTGCGGCCTATGAATGCCAATGCATTATCTAAAATTATTGAATCTGGAATGCCAAATCTATGAATTATATCATCATAAAACCCTAAGACAACACTCTCATTGGCTTCTTTTAATGCAATTTCTCCTATCCATCTGGTGAAGTAATCTATTGCAGTGATTATCCATTTATGGTCTGCACTAGATGGAGGATTGATCATTCCAATGAAATCTATGCCCCACTTCATGAAGGGTTGCTCTGTTCTAACTGGTTGTAGGGGCAAGGCCGCAAGCCTTTCTTTTCCTGCAAACATGACACACTTGATGCATTTTCTCACATAATCATGGCTATCCTTGAAGATAGATGGCCAGTAGTATCCATCCCTCATGATTTTAAAATCAGTAGTCCTAGGAGAAAAGTGACATCTAGAAGGTCCATCATGAAACTCAAATAGGACATCAGCTATCTTTTTTGAATCTATGCATCTGAAAAGGACAACACTATGATCCTTTCTAAAAATAACTTCATCTATCAACACAAAAGGAATAGATTGTAATCTATAATACCTTCTTTTTACTAAATCCAAACTTGTAGGGCATTGTCCTATCTTCAAATAATTGATCATATTAGGCAACCATCTTGTTGCCTTGGCTTGTTCTTCTATAGAATGCACCACCAGAGATGCATCTCTTATTTCTGATTTTTTGAACTTTCATCCTCTGCCAAATTCTCACAAAGACCTCTTCCTCTAACTAGCTTGGTAGTTTGGATATCTATGTCATATTCCATCACCTTGGTGATCCAACCAACTCTTTTCTCATTTAGGTCTTTGGAAAGAAAAAATTCTTTAACACTTGGATGAGTAACTTTTAAATGTACCTTGCTATGAGTCAATAGATATCTAAACTTTTTAAGGCTCTTTACCATAGCAAGTACATGTTTCTCTACAAAAGAGTATCTCTATTCATACTCCTCTAAACCTTTGCTAAAGAAAGCAATAGGCTGCTCCAATCCATCTAAATTTTCTTGAGTCAGCATGGCAGATATGGCATCATGACCCCCATAAGCATAAATGATAAAATCCTTACTGAAATTTAGGTTTAGGAGAGCAGGGGCTTCTATTAAGGCCTCTTTGATAGCTTGGAAATTGACTTTCCCTTCTTTGGTCCAACTAAAAGTTGAACTCTTCTTCAACATGGATGTCAAGGGCTTGAGTAAATCTGCAATGTTAGGCAAGAACCTCCTAACAAAATTAATCTTTCCTATGAAAGATTGGACACTTTTCTTGTGATGTGGTAGGGGTAGCTCTAGGATAGCTGCAATTATTTTAGGATCCACTGTAATTCCTTCCCTGGATACTACATATCCCAATAATTTTCTTTCATGAACTGCAAACACACATTTCTTGGGATTAAGAGATATCCCAAATTCTCTACACCTTTCAAGAATCTTCCTTAAATGTTTGATGTGATCTACTACATGCTTTCAATAGATAGTTATGTCATCTAAGTAGACCAGCACAAACTTGTACATTAGACTCTTAAAGGCCATATCCATTACCTTTTGAAATGTAGCACTTGCATTTGACAAACCAAAGGGCATCTTCTGATAAGCCATGGTTCCCAACTTGGTTGTAAATGTAGTCTTATATTGATCCTCTTCATTCACTAAGATTTGATTGTATCCTGAATAGCCATCCAATAATGAAAATCTCTTAGATCCAGAGACACATTGTAAGATTTGTTCCATGGAGGGTAGTGGATGGTGATCTTTTAGAGAGGCCCTGTTAAGATCCCTGAAGTCAACACATAACCTCAACTCCCCATTCTTCTTCCTGACAAGAACAAGGTTGGAAACTCAACTAGTATGCTTAATGGGGTAGATGATACCACCTTCTATTAATTTGAGCACTTCCTTATGCATAAGTGGCTCAAGTTTGGGATTAACAGGCCTTTGCTTTTGCCTCACTAGTTTGGAATTAGGTTCTAATTCAATAGTGTGTTGAGCAAGGGTAGGATCAAAACCCTTGAGGCCTTCATATTTCCATGCAAAAACATCACTGAATTCCTTGAATAATTGAGTGTAAGCTTGCTTTTCCAATTCAATGTTCACTTTTCCAAATTGTAAGCTCTTACTCGGTTCCAACTCTAATTCAACACAATGTTCTTGTTGGACCACTAGGCTAGCCTTATTTTTCTTGACTTCATCATCCTTGTTAAAGCTAGTCTCTAAGGTGACAAGACCTTTAGGAATCTTATTACACTTAAGTTGTATCACTTGATCACCATAGTTTTGTGATAGGCTATCTTGGTTGTATTTTGAAAAAACATCTTCAAACGAGAATTGTAGAATTTGTTCATCATTGTCAAACACCTGCCAATTAACATCATTATCAGGAATAGAAGGTTTGAAAATCACTTTGATATGTTGTTGATCTATTTCTTTTGAAACACTATTTGGAATATCATAATGAGATCCATCAACAGCTAACCTATCTGCATTTTGATTTAGTTTCCTAGGGATAGCAACAATATTGAAAGCATGGAAATCTTCAATTGCATCCCAAACTCTATGTTTGTATGCTTTCAAAGTGTCATTTTTTGTTTCACTTATCCCTCTTACTTGGCTGAAAACTAACTCACTATCACCATAAACTTTTAAGGCCTTAAGCCCTCTTTTTTTTAGCCCGCTCTAATCCATTGACTAGACTTTCATACTGTGTAGTATTGCTAGTTCAAGAGAAACTAAACCTAAAGGCAATGTAATACCTTTCTCCTTTTTGGGACTCTAACATAGCACCACCACCAGAACCATGCCTACTTCTAGCTCCATCAAAAAATAGCTCCCAAACCTGATTATTCTGATCCTCTGAATCAATGTCTTCTTTGAGGAGGGTTGGCTCTATAGCATCACTTTATTGTATCAAATAACTTCCCAAACCAAAATCCCAAACAAGATTTTCTTGGGCCTCTAAAGCTCTTTCATCTAGAAGAATATCAAGGATACTTCCTATCTTTGTGCTTGCTTCACTAGTGGTTTGGAAGTCACTGTTATCAAATATAGGGAAGTTTACATTGATGGTGTTGGACACATATGGCTCTATATGGTGTCCTACCAATGGTTATGACTTAATGGTGACCTTGGTCCCATACCTCATATGAAATAGAATGTGAGACCAGTCAAAAGATAGGTAGCCTCCTATCTTGGTTGTAAAATCCCTTGACAAACATATGGAAAATAATGCAGGGAGATCTATAATATATATATCAAGGAGGATGGAAAAATTAGGACTAGCATGAAGGATTAGATTGGTATCCTTAGCCACACCTATAGTATTGACCAAGGATTGATCAAGTTGGGTAACCTTCTTTTGGAAGGGCTCATATTTTAGTCCTAATTGGTCAGCTCATTTCCTTGGCATCACAGTGCTAGTAGCCCCACCATCTACCATACAATTATGCACTAAAGATTTTCCATTGATTAAAGATACATAAAAGGAAGGTGGCTTTGAGTTCCTACCTTGTATGGCATTGCCTTTGGAGTTGCTACTTAGATCCTCCTTTTCTTGATCAGTGTTAACCAACACTAGCTTTGTAGCTTCTTTTGCAGGTTGAGGAGTTGCCACTTCTGTCATGGCCTTCTTCAAAATTTCAAGTTGTCTTGGAAGAGCCAAAGAGTCCCACATGGAGATGGTGACATTCACCTTCTTCATGTTGTCTACAATATTATAAGGTGTCATAGTGTGTACTCTCTATTGTACTTTCACTATGATGGGCTCCACTTCTTTAGACTGTTGGCCTTCTTTGCTTGTAATGATAGGAGCCTCCTTAGGTATGATGGGAGTAACTTGCTACAATGGTTCTATAGATATAGTAGCTTTGGCATTAGAATTTTCCCTTTCCATGTCTTGAGCTCTCCTTTTTTCTCTTGTATAGGCAACAAAAGCAACTTCATCATTGATTCCATTGAAGTCTGGTTGCTCCCAATTGAAAAGAGCAGTCTCATGCTCTTGTGATTCTTGTTGATGCACTGACCCACTAGATGAAGCCTCTGATTGAGCTTGTGAGGCATTTTGAACCATTAGAGCTTGGTTCATCCATCCATTTGAACATGTGGCCTGATTGTGAGGCTGATTACAAGGAAAACACCATTCATTCTCCATAGCCACATTATTTTGGCTAGGAACCATATCCCTCACTAGATTTGCAGAATTGGGAGGTGCAGGGTTATATGGTTGGAATGGTCTTGGTTAAAACTTTGTCTTTGTCCTTGATAACCTCCTTGGTATGGTGGCCTATTTTGTTGATAAGTCTATCCTTGATTTTGATATTGCTGATTAGGACCTTGGCCTTGTGACTGAAATGGTGGTTTGATTCCTTGACCTTGCTTCTTGAAATTTGTGACCTCTTTAGTTAAGGTCTGCAAAAAAAATTTCATTTCTTGTTGACTACTTTGTTGGCTATTCTTCATCTCCTATAACTCTTGAGAGAAGCTAGTTCTCAGCTCTTGACCATTGGTACTAGCCTGAGGTGCTAATATGGTGGGAATAGGGGTAAATGGGGGTACTTGTGTAGGTGCAATGGGTTGAAGGCTAGGAAAAATGGGCATTGGAGGTCTTATAGCAATCATGCCTACTTGGATTAAACAATTTTCAGCCCTGACAGCTATGTCAAAGGCTTCGAGTAAAGAAGTACCACCCATAGATTGGATCATGATAGAAATTTGACCATTCAAGCTTTGCAAGTAGTAGAGGAAAATATGGTCAGCTGATGGTCTCACTGAGAGGAATTCTATTCCATGTTTTGGGGAATCTACTATTGTAATTTGTCATTTTCTCTTGAGGGTCTCTCTTAATAGTCATTAACTGCTCAACTAGAGACAAGTTATCTGATTTATCCTCAAAATGCATCCCCTAACTCATCCCATGAAGTAATAGAACCAACAGTTAAAGTTCCAAACCATTCAAGAGCCTTACCTTTTAGAGAGGCTATTAATAATTTTGTGGCCACATCTTCTTGAGTAATATTGTGTATGCTGTAGATGGTGGTCACATCTCTTATGTGTTCAAAAGCAGTTGTCTACCCTTCACTAGTGAAATCAAGTATACTCTTTAGTGCCACCAAGGGCACATCATGATGTTGAGAAAATGCTAATGGACTCCCTTGGTTGAAAGGTGCAAAGGAAAATGGCCTAGCCATTGTAAGAGTTGGAAACTGAAGATTGACAACTAAATGAGTTGTATTTGGTGTTAGATTTGAATCCTCTTCTAGATCTCTAGTTAGAGACATGCCTCTTCTTCTAGAATGAAAGGGAAAAGGTCTCCCTTCTAAGGTATTAGGAGGTGTTGATTGAACTCTCCTTGCAAGGGATGTTCTTTGAGTTGACCTACCTTTGTGACTTCTTTTTGAGGGAAACTCTAAAAACTTAGTGGGCTTTGAGCTTCTAGTCTCAATCTTTTTCATAAACCTTAAACAAGGTTAGCCCAGATCTTCGAAATTAGTGGAGTCCCTAGATATACTTGATCGAAAAAACTTCTAAAAGTCTATATTATGTAGCTTGTATATCAGAGACAACATAATCTTCAACAATGAACTTCTTTCAAGTCCCACTAGGTGTGCCAGAATTGTTATACACTAAGTTTGCACCCTTTGTCTCAAGCTCTCATAGTCTTGATAACCTAGTATAACATGGGAATCATCTCCAAGTTGTGGGACCTATGCTAACTAAGATGAGACCTCTAGGTTCTAGGCTGGTTCCTCTTGGATAATCACCTTAATTTGCTTCTAGAAATGAAAGTAAAAATTTTGGAGGGAAAGGGATAGAAAGAACGGTTACAAAGGGAAATGATTGAAAGCAAACTACCTACTAGGTGATACACCAAAATTAGGGTTTGGATCTCAGTATAGAGGAATATAATTAATGAAAGGCTTAGGTCTAGTAGGTCACACCTTACTAAATAGGCTTGCATAAGTCTTTCATAGGAGGGCCTAAACATAAGACACAACCAATGACCTGCAAACAGACATTCACTTCCGCAACTCGGTGTAGGAATGAGACAAGACTTTTAGGGGGCTGAAGTATACCCACAAAAGCATCTAAATTAGATCAAATGAAATAACACACAAAATCACAGAGAGACAGAGGGATCAAGAACCCTAAGTTTTCATTGAAAAAACATACATATACTTTGATCCAATAAGAGATGACCCAAACAAGGAAGCATAGGGACATGAAGGATTGTCACAAAATATCGCTATAATATCTGAATAATCAGTGGGAGAAATCCAACTGTATAAGCCAAAGGGTAGAGATGATGCCATAGATGACCTTTAAGAAAAGATGAACTTCTTCTACCATTGTCCAACTCTATGCTCAAAAGCTCCAAAAATACAATATATACATCCTTCCTTGCACGCAGGCAAGGGTCAAAAATCTAACTAGGGTTAGAGAATTTTTTAATAATGATAAACCCTAGCTCTGTCAAGTCTAATCATAAATAATTACTTGCAACATCATAGCTGATTAGATATTCTTTGAGTGCCCCTCCCTATACTTTAGAATCAGCCTGCAGACAAGCAACCCAGACTCATCTACCTCTTTGCACAAAGTCTCGCCATGAATGCACTAATTTGGTATTCTTAGAAAATAGGAAATGACCAAAGAAAGTTTTCTAGACCCCTGTCATCATCTTCCTCAACTGCAAATGTCCTTGAAACATAAATTTTTAGCTACCCATTTTGTCACAACCAACCATTGGATCAAAACCTAGCAAAAAACCTACAGATAAATATTTAAAATTTAAATATTAACGGCTAACCGGGTGGCACCAAACCTTTTCTTCTATCGATGGGCAATGTTTAAACCTTAATCTTCTTTTAAAACACAACTATGAGATCCTCTTATTTACCCAAGAACCGTTTGCCTATAGGATTAACCTCAAGTCCATCTCGGGTTACCTTTTCCTTCAGTCACAGAGTCGTTCAAACCTTTAGTTGACCTTGGTTAAGTTTGGCGAACTTGAGGAACCCCCTTAGTGACTGATTTGTGGAGTAACTCCTAATCCTAGGCCCATTAATGCCACATGGCATTCTTTTATTCATTCTGTTTGCTCTATCAGTGAACACCTCGACACTTCCCTGACATCAGACCCACTTAAGACAAGATTCTAATCTAACAGTGGGTGCATGATCTTAGATGTCAGAAAGATGCCTTGTGCTTTTACACCAGCTATAGATCTTTATTAGACTGGGGCCCTTCTGAGAATAAACCCACTGAGTATCCAATCATCACCATGCAGACTAATCAAATTCAAGCATGTCAGCACCAGGTAGCACATCGGACCCAGGACCTGGAGATCCCCATCAGACGGTTGTCACATGATCTCATAGGGTCAGAAGATTATATGAGATCATATGACCACCATAGATCCTTGCCTTTCAACACATCTGTAAAACTTTCTGACATGGTCCCACTGACAGGTCCAAGCTGTCGACTGGCCAACCAATAATGAACAAGCACATCATAAATTGAGGACCCACGTGACATAGCCTGGAGATAAAGAAATATCAATAGCAAGCACATGATCGCATGTGTCAGAAAGATTCCTTGTGGACATGCGCCAGCTGTTGATGTTCTATAGATGTCAGAGCCTTTTGAAACACTAGAAACCTGGTCACACTAACACATTGCCGAATCACTACCATGTAGACCAATGAGAAGCTACCACTTGTGTACACATAGCAGTGGACCTGCCAGGCATGAAGAGTTACGTCACGAAGGATAATCGACGGTCGGTGCAAGATCTGATGCTCTGACACAAAGCCTTCATAGCATCAGATAGCCATAGGATTAAAAGAGATGCAATCTATCGGGCCTGCTCTAAAAATTAGACAAGTCACCACCTCTTGATGAATAGGAAACCTCCATGTCAGAATACATGGCATCGGACCCACACAAGTTTGAATTGCTAAGCAATAGGGAAGATCAACTACCATCGTAAGATTACATGTGTCAGAAGAACCCCTTATGAACATGTGACAACTATCAGATCCTACAGATCTAGGACCCCCGCAAGCTGAGACTACCAAACACTTAGCGACTACACGACTGAAGAGAGTTTAGCCATTTCGCTGAGTCGCTAGTCGAGAAAAGGTAACCACAAAAAATTACGTGACTAATATGAATGTTGCAGTCACTGCATCACTGAAAGGAAAAGATAAGTGTCGGAAGACTTAGAGAACTAGATACTAAAGGAAATTAAAGTGCACGTGGGTTTTGGGATTTTTAAGTGGCCGATAAAGTGACAAAGAAATATAAAAGACCAAAGGGTTTCTATGGTTTGTGTAGCCCAAATGGCTATTTTTTTCAAATATTTAAATTGCAGACCAGGGAATACAACAATTTGCCAAGGCCAGAGGACATGGCACAAATTCATGATATTTTTAGGGATGCTTGGCCAGGTGAAAACTGAGATCTGGGAGTAGATTTTAGCCAAATTTGCATGGACATGAAAATCAGGGTAACAAGAAACATAAAGAATACCAATTAAATCTTAATAAAAAGACATAATGGATCCTAAAAGACTGGATAAAATGATGCCTCTTACCCCCCGGTCATGAGACAAGAGGATAGGAACATTTACTCGAGCTCTAATGGAGGGGAATCCCCTATATCAAAATTATGAAGAAGTTGTAAGATGGCACAAGAAAAATGTATAATACCGTGCGCAGCCCTATCCCTAACATATAATTTGAAGTTGTTACAATCGGAAAGCAAATGAGTATTACGATAGTGGAAAGGACATTTAAATTTATACAAAGTATCAATAGGTATAGGTCTAAATCTTTCCTTCTTATAATTCATTAGCTCTACATACTGTCTTAGCAATGTCTTGATGAGTATTAGGATTATCCATTAGAGGTGTAGAGAGATGAACGTTAAGGGGAGGATGAAGATCCACACCACTTAACTTAACTTGAGATTTAGAAGTTCCAACACCACCCATATCCAGTTTAGGAGGTATATTAATGGGAAATTTGATACCATGTTCATTCACTCCTAACCCTAAACCTTTATAGCCTTGTTTATTCACCATATTATATCCAGTAGTGTACATATCATGCAAAGCTTCTACAGGAGGTGATTGTTTATCATGTTCATGATTAAAGGTCGTATAAGGTAGGATAATAGGTTTGGAAGAAGTGTCTTTACCCTTTCCTTTAAGATCATCATGATTAGGAGAAGAAGGTAAATCAAAGAAATCTTGCACATCTGGATCCTACACTATAGCTTGAATCCCATCATACGTATGGGAAGAGCAAGGATTAACAGATGGAGAATCAGGTATTGAAATAGGAAGATTAGGAGATGGTGTGTCATCTACCAAATTCTTCACATAATCTAAAAGATGAATAAGGCTACCACATAAATCCCTAAGAAAAGTTTTAAATGTAGGTAGACTAGTATCAGTCAACTTCACAAAAGCATAAGCAAGAGCAAAGTGAAAGGTCATCAATAGTATGAAATGAATAATACCCTCATAAACACCATATGCATTATAAATAGCTGCTAGAAGAATAGTAATAACAAACATGATTATGCAGAAAAACATCTTAATAATCTTCATGATAAATAAAAATGCAAGAAATATGTTTTTGTATTTTAGTTAATATATAGATTTTTTTGAATTTTTGAAGTATAGATGCAAGAGAAAAATGTAAATCTAACACCAAAAAGAAAGAGAGTAAGGTAGTTGGGCTCACCAAAATGAATAGTGGAGATTTGGAATCACCACTATTTGTGTATGTGTGGGGAAAATGTAAGATTCACTCCTAAATCCAAATTCCCAAAAGAGAGATCCAATTTGATCAACCAAGAGGGTAATACACAATTGAATCAATCTATGAAGAATATGAAAGAAAGAATAAATCCTATACTTCCCTATAGTTGGATTAAGCTTGAAATCTGAAATAATTGAAGTATAAATACTAACCTTGAATTAGGGCAGATCTAGAAAATGTTGAATTCTAGCTTCTATATGAACTTTCTGAAGATTTTTTCACCTATTCTGGACTGGAAATGTCAAGGTGGAAAAAAACTAGAAATATTTTCTCCAAATTCACATAGGTCGACTTTGACCTTTTAAAAGGTCAAAGACCACAGTATTTATTTGAAGTCCGATTCAGATTCCGTTCGCAAATCCTGAAAGATTGCCAAAAAGGGTATCCAAATCTACTCTGAGATCTGAGATTCCACACCTGTCCCTGCAAGAAAAATGGTTTGTTTTTTGTTTTTTTTTTGCGGGGGGGGGGGGGGGGGGGGGGGTTTGCCTTGGTCAAACCCTAGTTTGGAATCAACCTTAATATTGAAATTGAAATAGGAGAATGCTAGCAAGTAGTAGAAATGAATCTAACAATGAAGCTATGCAATTCAATAGATATGCTAATGTATTTGGAATGTAATCAAATATATTGATATGAAAGCTTGAACATAACATTATCAAACCTCCATGATTATATGTTTGAAATCCACCTTGAGGAAACAATGATATGGATCTTGAAGATGAACAAAGGATCTTTGAAGGAAGATCACACCAGCATGGTGGCTAGATCTAGGGTTTGAATGATAGATCTTGAATGCTTGAGCCAAATCCCTTCAATAGCTTGAATGCTTGAACCCTTGATCTTCAATGGAGAACTTGGATGAAGAAGAAGACTTGAATACTTGAATGAATGCTTGATCACCTTGAGAACTTGAGAGCTTGAGCATGAAAACTTGATGATTGAGTGATATGAAAATGAGAGAGGAAGGCCTCCTTTTATAGTGATCTAGGGCACACTCCTCTAGATGGGCCACCTTGAAGAATTAAATCCCAATAAGGTCCTCACCTTTAGAAAATATAACTTGATTAAATACAATTAAATGATTTACCATTTCCGACCCCGTAATAGCCGACCCAGAAGCGGGAAATAACTTTCCCAAAAGCTAAATTAGTGTGAAATGAGATTTTGAAATCTTGGTAGGAAGAGGTCAAGGTCGAGGTTGACCCTGAGCTGGTTAGGGTCAAGGTTGACTTTGACCTCAAACCCTAACATTTCTAGAATTTGTAACAGGAGTTCCAGGGGTGCCAGAAACTTGGAAATTGATGTTAGATCAGGACCCAGTGTCTAGGATAGATAGAAAATCCTTTGTTTGATGTGATGAAGGACTAGGAGGTCTCATTTTTTAACCCTACCTAGAAAATGGAGCCATGGAAGAAGGAAATCAAGAAATTCCTTAAGACCTTAACCCTAATTTCACCTAGAATGCAGAAATCAAGTGCAGAGAGGAAGTGGAAGACAAGGGAGAATGCAAAGATGTCAATCATGACCCTTAACCACTTACTCGAAGGGATAAATGCTCTTAACATGGAAGTGCTTCCATTTTAAGATGATACACTTAGTTGTAGGAAATTTTAGACAAAGTGGTCATACGCCCTAGTGTGTCACCGTGGGGAGCACCTATGATCTTCGTAAATAAGAAGGATGATACTTTGAGGTTATGTATCTAGATTACCTAATGCTTAACAAGGTGACTATTTATAACATATATCCGCTTCCTATAATTGATGAACTTTTTGATCAAATGAAAGGCAAAAAAGTGTTCTCAAAGATTAACTTAAGATATGGGTATCATCAGCTCCAGATCAAGGAGGATATAGCAAAGAAAACTTTCAAAATAAGGTATGGGCATTATGAATTTGCAATATTACCTTTTGGTTTGACTAATTCTCCCACATAATTCATGAACTTGATGAATAGTATGTTTCGAGATTGTTTGGATAAATTTATAGAGATTTTTATTGATGATATATTAATTTATTTCATGAATCTCGAGGAACATGAAGAGAACTTGCGTATAGTTTTGCAGCACCTTAGAGATAGGAAATTATTTGGAAAAATTTCCAAGTGTTCATTTTATCAAGAAGAGATTCATTACTTGGGACATATTATTTCTAATAAGGGCATTGTAGTGGATCCAAAAAAGATCCAAGCTATACTTGAATTGCCAACCCCACAGAATGTGAGTGAAGTTAGAAGCTTCATGGCACTTGCAGGATATTACAAGAAATTTGTGGAATGGTTCTCCAAAATTTCAACACCTATTAGATCACTAAAGAGGAAAGGAAAGAGGTATGAGTGGATAGAGGTTTGTGAGAAGGCAATCCAGTCACTAAAACAAAAAATCACATCTGCACACATTCTACTTATACCGGATCCTAATGGCCATTTTAGCATAATCATTGATTCTTCAAGTGAAGGTTTAGTAGGTGTAGTTATGAATAATGATAAAGTAGTGGCTTATGAGTCATGAAAGCTAAAGCAATATGAGGTTAATTATGTGCCTCATGATTTAGAACTTGCTGCCATAGTTCATGCACTTGTGATGTGGAGACACTACATATTAGTTAAGCCTTTCAAGTTGAAAACACACCACATGGGTTTGAGGTACATCTTCACTCAAGCCAATCTTAATGCTAGACATAGGTGATGGAGAGAATTCTTGAGTGAATATGATTTTGGTATTGAATAGATCAAAGGAAAGGAAAATAGGGTAGCTGATGCTTTGAGTAGAAGGAGACACCTTGGAGCTATTTCCACTACCTGAACATGCCTAAAGGAACAAGTGTTGCAGAACCTCCAAGGTGATGACCATTATGAGTTGGTCAAATCAGCATTACAGAATGATCTAATAAACCATCATTTTGATGGTTACTCTTTTGATGAGGATGGTATTTTGAGATACCAAGGGAGGATGTATATTCCCAACCAGGATGGGTTGAGGAAATTGGTTTTTGAGGAGATGCATTGCACTCCATATTTAGGGCATCGAGGAGTAAATAAGATGCTTATTGATATGTGGCCATTTTATTTTTGGCCCGGACTCAAAAGAGATGTTGTAGCATCTATAGCTCAATGTCTAGAATGCCAGTGGATTGAAGTTGAGCATGTCCATCCAACTGGACTTTTGTATCCTCATGAGATACCATAATACAAGTGGCAGGTTATCACTATGGAATTTGTCCAAGGTTTTCCTATGCCTAAGAAAAAACATGATGTAATCTTGGTTTTGGTTGATAAATTGACCAAGGTTTCTCATTTCATACTAGGTAGTTTCAGGGATGGATCCTTCGTTTTGGCCAAGAAATTTGTTCAGGAGATTTTTAGACTTCATGTGGTACTTGAGACCATAATATTTGATAGGGACACAAGAATGACATCAAGGTTTTGGACAACCTTAAATGCTTCTTTGGGAACAAGGTTAAACTTCAGGACATCATATCATCCCCAGACGAATGGTCAACCTAGGTTCTTGAGGTCTTACTGAGAATGTATTGCATGGATCAGTAGTACAAGTGGGAAGAGTATCTTTCTTTGGTTGAATTTGCTTACAATAATTCTTATCATTCATCAATAGGTATGGAAACTTTTGAAGCTATATATGGGAGAAAGTGTTGAACACCCATCAGTTGGGACAGGGTTGAGGACATGATCATTGTTGGTCACAAATTGTTAAAGGAGATGGAATAGTAGATGTCTCTTATTAGAGAATGGTTGAAGGAAGCCGCTAATAGGAAAAAGAGTTATGCAGACAAGAACCTTACTTTGATATAGTTTTTAGTGGGAGACAAAGTTTTTCTTCATGTAAGGCCACACAGAAGTTCTATATCTTTTGGTAGAGCTTCTAAGCTCACACCTAGATATGTTGGGCCTTTTGATGTTTTGGAAATTATCAATCCTGTTGCATATAGAGTCACCTTTCCACCTTCTCTTTCCCATATTCATAATGTGTTTCATGTATCTTTACTAAAACCTTACCATCTAGATGCTTCTCATATCCTTGACTGGCATGCTTTAGAGGTACACGATCCATGAGTGGTGTTAGTGGAGTGATCTAGTATCAATGATCAACATACCATCAGGGTGCGCGATAGAGAGATCTTGCAGTAAAAGGTCCAATGGGATCAATTCTCTATTGAGAGTGCCACATGGGAGGATGTAGATGATGTGACTAGATTTTTCCTGCATTTACTTCCATAGAATTTATATGTTAGTTGATTTATGTTTTTAGTTAGCTTATGGTTTCAGAACTCATGTTGTGTTTTTCATAAGACATCCGGACGATGTCTTCTCTTAGAGGGGAAGTATGTCATAACCAATTTTTCTAACATTATAATTGTTTGTTTTAAATTATTGATGACTTAAGTCAGCTTGTTAAATATTTCCAGATGGTTGTTAAATTGATGAATAAAATAGTTATGCTTGAATTATATTTCCATTAGGATGATAAATAGGAAGAGATTAATGATTAACATGATAAGATGTATTTACATGTTTTTAAGTATATCATTTTACTTGATATGATTAAATATGCTCATAATGAATGATTTTAAAGTGGATTTGGTTATTGAATTTGGGAAGTAACCTACTGATAAAAATTGGAGTGTTCATTTGCTGAGAGGATCTGAGGATAGGGTGTGGTCAAGGTAGGGGAGCCTAGCTCCTCGGTATGGATGAGTCTGGAATTATATGGTTAAATGCACACACCAATAGTTATATTTATTCTAGTTATGAAGAAATTTAATTTTGTGAATTGATTATATATTGAATTAGTGTTGAGAAAAATGTAATCATGTGTTAGTATGGGCGTAATGTTTGTTCATTTGTTTTAGCTATTTAAATTTTAATATTGTATAAAGAAATTATTTAATAAGGTAAAATAGCTATTATATTTGGATTTATTTTAAAATAAATGATTTGACGTTATTTTATATTGAAAGTTAAAAAAAAATTAAATAAAAATAATTTTAATTTGGACTAGTCAAAAGAAAAAGTTATCTTTAGTTTTGTTTGACCTTTTTATTTACATCCAAACATCTTGTTGATTCAACAAGATGAGTAGAGAGAGTTATCTGGGAGTGGATTTAACTAAACTTTAATTTCTATCCTATTTTGGGTTGTAAACTAGCAAGTAACAACTTAAGTACGTGTTGAATTGGGGTACTTAATGCCAGATATGGAGGAGGGCTGGAGTTTAATAAAAGAGGAGTAATGAAGTGGAGAAGGGATCAGAGATGAGGGGAGAACACATAGGGAAGTGGGAGAAAAAGTCAGAGAGGGAAAAATAGGGGATAGTGGAAAAGAGAGTTAAAAGGAAGAGAATTGGGAATTGAGGGGAGAGAAATGAAGTAAAATAAAAACACATATTAGTGGAAAGAAAAGAGAAAAATTAACAAGGAATTGTGCAGCAAGGAGGAGAGGATAGAAGGAATCTGAATGGGAAGGACAGTAGATGACACATGCTCTAGGAGAGGTCATCTTGTCTACATCTTCCACTCAAAAATTCAAGTTCCTCTCTTTGTCATTTGTTCTGTAAATTATCGACTGGCAATATTAATTTCTTTGGGAATTTGTTGAGTTTATTTGTTTCCAGCTTTGGTATGTGTTGCAGTTGAGCCTTGCTTGGGTTTCCTATGCAACAGTCTCCTAACACTCCTCATCCTTTCCCAAGGTTGCACCTTTATTTTCCTTGAATTCTCACCTGTAGTGTCTTTGGTTTCTCGAGCTATCTCCATTGCATATCATTTCTCTCTTTAGTCTTTTTCACATGGTGCACACCTGGCATAGTCAAATTGGTCTTGAACCAACTTGGGGATGGACTTGGTGCTCTCCTTGTGGCCGCTAAGCAAGACAAAGACATAACGTTTAGGCTGGAATTAAGAATTCATCATAGGTGCATATTGGTATATGATTATGTTTTAAACAAGTATACAACCCCTTTTGTCAGTTTGGCCCTATTCTGCGACATGGTGGAACTTGTAATTTTGTTAACTCATAAAAGACATAAGATATTGACTGAAAATCAGGGAATAGGGGATTTGACCCCAAGATATGTTTGAATCTTTTCTTGCGTCAAAACAAATCATGAGTAGTTTTTTTTTGTAGATCCAAATTCTTTAAATTTTTAATCTTTTATCTCTTCTGTTCTTTACCAGCCTGTGATCTTTTAGATCTGAAGCCAAATTTTGGATTTCGGTTGGACGTTAATCTCAAAATTTACAATTTACATTTAGGCTTTAGGAGATTAAAATGTTGTACATAACCTATAAAGTTTAAAAACATTAGAGATGATACATTATAACATTTTTCAAACCAATGGTTGCCAATAATTGAATCTTTCCTTCGAAATAAATCAAGATTCTGAAGAGTCATGGAAATTATATAAAATAATAATTTATTATAGATCACAAAAAAATAAATAATAATAAAAACTTATCTTTCTTAAGAAAACTTACAAAAATTCTAGAAAAATCTCACACTTAAAATAAGTATGAAATACAGGGGAACTAAAATACTATTTTATTTATATAGATTTACGTAAATTGGAATTACTCATTTTTGGGTAGGAGAATAATGATGTGACTGTCTGTAGAATTTGGGATAACCGTTATATGTTTCTCTAAATCTAATAAATTAGTTCATACATTTGAGATTACCATTTTCTAGTATTTCATTTTAATTATTGTTCTTTTCTGTCAAGTGTTTTGAGTTCAAAAGGAATCAGTAAAGTAGACATGTCAAACTAAGGGTGTGTTTAAATTATACTTTTGAATTGAAGAGTAATTTGGACTAGACAAAGAAGGGTAATGGTGTTGTATTACCTATCAATTTTACTGATTTTGAAAAAGATTCTTTGGCCAAAGATTTGTTTCACATATTTATCCTTAATATGCTTGGTTAGTGTTGTATGTTCTATCTACCACTCAGTGATTAGGATTTCTATTTATTCTAAAGATTATTGTAGTAGATAGAATCAGATTCGGTTCATATTCTTCTAAATCATTAGTGCCGAGATGCTAGTCTCCTCAAGCAGGATCGGTTCACTTCCATTTCAGGGTAAGCCCCGGGGGAGCTAACCACTCCATGGTTGGGCTACAAAAGTTCCTGGGCCACACTCCCATCTTAGGATTTGCAGGAGGACATGTTGTCAGGAGGCTTAGGAGATAGGGATTGTTATAGTGTGATGCCTAGTTACCATTATATGACAGTTTGGGAAATAAATATTATTCTTGATTTATTGTATATTTTTTTTAATTTTGACATAAGGTCGAAAGTTTGTAATAAAGATGTATTTATTTAGTTTTAATGTTTGTACTTTCCGATGATATGGTTGAATGTAGTAATTCATAACCCTCTATCATTATTTTATAACAACACTTATGGTCGAATTATTGAAAATTAATGGCATTAATGGAATTTAATTTAAGTATTGAAAATTAATGGCATTCATGGAATATTGAATATTAGTAGTGGAGTGAAATTGATTATCTTTATATAAAATATCACATTGTTAGATTACTTTGTTCTATGACTCACTATCTTCATTTTATCAAAAGTAGGTGAAAATCTTTGTAATGTATTTTCATTCCTCACTCCACAAGTTTCCAATATTGACTATAGTTTAAATATTCCATATCAACCCTCACACATTGACATATTATTGAATGAATTTTTTAACTAATTTTTGTTAACACCTTAACAAGAGCTAATAATGAATTAGAGTTTCTCATGATATTTGTCACACTTATTTTTACACATTATTTTTCATTTTTCTTCAAATAGTTCTTTCTCCTCAATTGACTTGTAAAACCCCTTCTTCAAATTCTATTTTAACATTATTATAAAATAATAGCATGAAATTTGAAATATATTTCTAAAAGAAATATGCCCATTCCTATCATAAACTTTTAGATGGTGTAAGTATGCTTGAGGTCATTTTAGCTCTGTAAGTAGTGGTTTAATGCATATATATATATTTAATATAGATTAAATCTAATGTTTAATGTGTATGGGTATGATAATTTGACAATTTATTCAAGCTATTTATAAAATTTTTATATAAGTGTAGTGACTAAAATATAAATCTCATGCACATTATGATAATTTTTTAAGTAGATTAAATTGGAGAAATGTGATAGGCTAATACTTTAAGTTTTCATAACATGTTCTTCATAAGTTGGTTCTTCTCCACTATATAATGATGATGGAAAACATCCTTTCACCAAGATATCTTATTTTCCAATTTATATTTAACAAATTGATCATCCATATGAAAAACTTGAAAAAACCTCCTACACCTAAAGGGTACCCCTACATAATCTATAGGTTACACCCAAAAATCTTTTGAGGTTTTGAACATAATTTATGCAAGAAGTCCATCAACCATATTCATCTCTAGTAAATTTTAAGCATAGATTGAATGTGGGAGATTTTATGATTCTTCATCTACCAATAAAAGTATACCTAAGGAGTTTTCTATAACTTCTAAACATGAATCAAACTAGAAATGTAATGACTACATTCAAGAGTCTTACCTAGACTGGAACCCCCTCAAAAAATTTCTTTACTGGGAAAAAAACTAGATGCCAAGGTTTCAACGTCGGGTGATGCTTATTGTCCCAACTCTTAAGAAATTCACATATTATTTTATTTTTATCTCAAATACCTTCAAACAATACAATGAAATAACCCTTAGCACTCAGGTAAACTTGAAGACATCCATTCGACATCAACTCTGAGTTCTTTGAAATCCACTTGTGGACCTCACATAAACTTGGCCACAAACCCTAGAATCTTCCATTCTAACCAAGATTATAAAAATAACACCATGTTATGATCAACCTCCATTTTTACCTCTTCTACTAAATTTATAGTGATATCCCTCACTCATCATGGCTTGAATACTGATATTGATGCCACCATTAGGCATTGATGAACTATTGCTCAATGCCCAAGAGACCTATTTCAGATACACCATTTTATCACAAGGGTTATGTTGTTCTCACTTCCATTTAAAAAGGTAACCTTAACTCCTATCTTTCCAGATCCCCCAATCCACATGATTTGTAAACTAGGACCTTAAAGTTTACCGACTTAATCTAATTATATATTTAATTCCTAATGACAATAGTAATGTGTAGTTTTTCTTTTAAACCATAGAGATTACAGTTTTGAGGTCATACTCCTTTAAAATCAATTGAGAGGGAAAATAACATATGGTTGGTTGTGGGTTCAAAACACTTGGCCTCTATTTTGACAGTTTACCATTTGTTTTGTAAATAATAAAAATAAATATCACCAAAAATAATTTCAAAAATCACGGATGGTGTAGTGGTAGAGATGGGAGAGTGGAAATGGAAGGTTTATGGTTTGAACCACTAGAAAAAAACCTTTTTTAAAATAAAAATATTGATCTCCAATAAGACTGCCAACTGGATGCCACGTGACACATTATTATTAGCCTCCAATATGACATGTGTCGCACCTAGATTAGATCAACTATGCACTGCCATGTCACCATTCAAATGCTACTTGGTCATGCCATGTCATCATCTCAAATTGTCACATGTCAATAGAGGATTGGTCAAACTACCACATCACCCTTCATTACCACATCATGGTAATGTCACCACTAGTCCACTTGCTCCACCTTTGACCATAGAACTTTGATTGGCTTTAACTTTCACATACGATGTGCATTTTCAAAACCAAATATAGTTTCAGAATTAACGCGACGAGAACCACAACTTGGCATCATTTTTACTTGGATTTGAGGAAAATCATTTTTTTACTTTTGTCAACATCTAATTCCTTATTTGACCAAACCTTTCATTGTACTTAACTTTTGTTTACAAACTCCTTTTGATCTCATTCATGTTAGGGAACTCCATGCATTGATGTTATTTTCATGAGAATTTGAGGCTATGAAATTTTTTCACATTTTCTAGATCCACGTGAATCATCAAGCACCATCCCTTGCATTAACCTACTCGATCTCCTTCCCTTTCAAATCCTAGTTAACTATGGAAAGAGTCAAATAGGGGCCACATGAGCTATCTCCTTAGTAACATTCAAGTTTCCATTTTCAATTCCACTGTCACCACTAAACAAAGCCCCAAAAATAGCAATCCTTTATATTCTAGTGGGAGAGATCCACCATTTCCTATGTCATTAAATAGGTTCACACAAATATTCTCCTTCTCCTCACGATGCAAACATAAAAATTTATTCACAAGGCACTATCCTTTTTACTTCTTTCTTAATTGAGGCTTGTTGAAGTGATCCACCCTATGGAAGAACAACATATACCCTAGGCCCAGAAGTCTCCTACAATAAATCCATTATTTTTTGTTGAAACAAACTAAATTTTAGTTTTATAAAAGATTTAATTTATACAAAAAATAAATTTCTAACTAATATAAAAAGAATTGATATATGTAATAATCATAATTATATTCATCATTAAAATAAACTCCTACAATTTGAAAAATATTAGATTCTAGACTAAATAATATATTTTATCTAATGTAAAATAATAAATTTAATGTTATTCAATAATAAATATATAATATGTGATTCACATTTCAATGTTTTGCGATAAATTTAAACTTTAAAAGTACTCAATTTAAATAGGAGATTGAGCACCTACAAACCAAACATTTATCTTGTAATTTGTTTTAAATATAATTAAAATTTACATATCCTAAAATTTGCTTAAATAATTGTTAAATTATAATGAATGCAAATTCATGCGAATTATTTTGGCCTCTCAAATAGTCATAATTATTTTTCACAATTTAAAAACATAATAAATATGTATTTTAGAATATTGAAACAATAAAATTTATAGAAAAATGAAAAAAAAAACCTAAATTGGAATTGGTCCAAACATTTTTCTTATATCCCTATTTAACTTATAAATAACGAGATAACTGCAATAGTACTAACTTAGAGTTAAATACTCATAATATAGATTTGACTATTGCTATCCTCAATAATTTGACATAAATTAAATAATTTAATAAATTGAACAATCGAAATCTATGATTGCGCCACATATTTGTGGCTACATTAGTGTCATATATATTCAGCTAGACCTATAATATGAGATTAGAGTCACTGATTGTGTTAAGCATAATTCTAGATTCTAGGAATAATCAAACTCATTTTCCTAATCTTTCAACGAACTAAGAAAATACATCAATCAAATTCGTTTTTCTCATTTGAAATATAACATTTAATATTAACCCTCATCTTTTATTACCTAAATTAATTGGCATTTCTTTATTCAACGAATTGACCTAAACAGCATTTTACGAAACTTATAATTTTTCATCCGAATAATAAAATAATATATACAACCATTTAGTTATTAATGTTAGTTGATTTTCCTAAACCCTAATAATTAGATGTCGGCTCTTTCTTGAGCAGTCGTATCTATTCATACAATGTATCTAATGCGGCGTGAGATTGACTTCAACCATTATAAATCAGCTATTTGAAGTTTCAAATCCATTAATCTGTACTTAGGAAAATGGTACAGCAAAGAGAGGCAAATCAATTCGTTCGTGACGACGCAAGAGCAGTTTCTGATATGAGTAATGATCCGAGCAATCATTCGGGTGAAGAACAGCAAGCAGAAGCATATCAGGTCCATAATGGCATTACAGGAGAATTAATTGATGCTTTAACTAACCTAAACAATCGTGTGTGCGAATTGAAAAGTGATGTGATTAGAGAGAAAACAGCCTACGAAGCAGACCCGCAAAACCAAGCTGATAACTTTGCATGTCATCTCTAACTGTTTGACATTGTTCACGAGTTGTTATTGGAGGAGTTTGACGCGTTCGAGCTGGAATTGGGCAGCTGTATGTGGCACAACAGAGGAATCTGCGATTCACTAGCAATGATCGAACTTAATTTGAACGAAACAATTATTTTGATTTGGGAACATTGGACAACCGACACAGAAGAGAGAATACACAGAGAAACGGAGAGATAGATAAGATATGTTGTGGAAATGTTACCTACAATAGAAATTTCAGAGATTCAAGTGAATGAAAATGTTATGTGTGCGATTTGTTTATCTGATTTTGAAGCGGCCGAAGAGGCATGCCAGTTGCATTGCCATGAACGCCACATATTTCACAGCGTGTGCATAAGGCAACGGTTTAAGAGGCAAAATTATTGCCCCATGCAGGACGCGAGCGTATCGGAGGAAAGTTATTGGAGATAGAGAGATCGATACACTTAGAGAGTTGCTAATCAATTTTAGTTAACGTGGATAATTTGTTTCGATGACAACACATCATTTTTAAATTTTCGTAGTTTATAAGCATTCTACTTAAACATTCTAGAGATTAAAAATCAAATATTTTATGAAAATTTGATTCGCTGAAGTGACAAATTACAGCATTACTCACGTAAATATGGATATTTGTTCTACTAAATATAATAATAAACTTTTATTTTTAATTATAATAATCATGTTTAAAAGTTATATGTAGATATAATTTTTTTGATTTTCAAAAATTAGAAATGAATCATTTTTAAATGAAAATGGTCAATTGTATACAAACAAATACTGTATAAGACTCTTTGATTTATTAGATACAACAAAAAAAAAGACTGATTATAATTGTACATCAGATGTATTACATAAGCAAAGGGACATTTTAGGAGTTTCACAATTCTAATAAGTTGTTTTGAGCTTTACGTTCTATAAGTTTCACTTGAATTGACAACAATTTGTCAAAATTACATTGTGTATAATTCCTTTATGAAAAAGTTATACTTTTATTGTATTTATTTAGAAATCATCCATCATTGGCTTCTTATGTTTGAACCATTTATCTTTCCATTTGAAATTTTATCCTATTAGTAATATAAGCTTAAAACAAATATGTTTAAGTGTTATGTGTATGTTGATAGTACATCCATAATCTTATTACCCATTCACTTAGTAATATGTTATCAAGTTAGAATTCATATGTAAATTACCTCCCCTTCCTAGCTTTTAACCAATTTGTATGCGTCCCTTGAAATTTGGAAATAAGTG